>CAJVQA010006335.1:0-15010 GCA_910591915.1 Cetraspora pellucida | reverse complement strand
CAGTTATTAGTATCCTCATATACTTTTAATTGTAGCCTCTTTCGTAATTGCAAATTGCCTTAAATCTTTTTTGTTAAATTTTCTAAAATAAAACTCCTTCTGACTTAGTTATAACACAGTAACAAGTGAGGTTACAAAAAGTGTTCACTGTCTAAGGTCGCTTTAGTTGCCTACTATCTTAAAAGAAGTAGATATAGGATAACAATACATAACATAAAATGAAAATATAAATATATTAGAAAGATATAATGACAGCCTAATAACAACATATATCAAAAGAGCATACTGGGCTATTAACAGCATGCACAATGAGGCATTCTTTAAACAAGCAGATAAAACATATGTAACATCTAATAGGAAAAACAGAATTGTCATTATACTAATAAAACAAAATCCAAATGAGGTTGCACTATTGAGATTAACAAGAGAGTTGATAGAAAAAGCAGAGAAAAAGCAGTCAGAAAAAAAGCTAAACATAGTAGAACAAAGTAACTATGCAATAATAATAAAACCTGCCTTAGAACAAACAAATAACATATCAAAAGAATAACACTAACCAACAAAAATAGAAATAACTCAAGAGATTACACAAGGACCAGTAGTAAAAGTAGATGTAAAAAATGACAGGCAATACAAGAAAAAAACACAAAAAACTAATCTAACAGTTTAACAAGAAAAAAGTGCAAAGGTAAGTTGTAGTAATAGGAATAGTGAAATAGAAACAAAACAAGTCTCACAAAATTAAAAAGAAATAAAAGAATACAAGCAAAAAAATGCAGATACAAATAGAAAAAAATCAAAACACAACATAGCAACAGAAGAGACAGAAGAACAATATAAAATGAAACAAAAAATTGAAAGAGAAATTAATATAATAAGAGAATCACTAGAAGAGAGCATGTAGATGCCAAGTAAAAGAAATTGCAACCAACATAACAACCTAATTGCCAACATACTAGCATATAATGTACCAAAAACAACAAAAGAAGAATGTATAAAATTTATTAAATAGTAACTAAAAAATAATGAATATATTAAAGTCATTAAAGAAATCTTCAAAAAGGGTAACTTGTAGATAGAAGTAGACTTTAATTATAAACATGATAGAAATGAAACAATTCAAAGAATTAGCAAAAAAAAAGATGATTGGTATAAACTAATATCAGAAGAAAGAGAAGACAGAAAAGAAAAACAAAGATTACACACAATAAAGAATACCATAAAAGAAGAAATAGTACAACAAAAAATGAAGAAAAGATATATAACAAGAAAGAAAACAAAATCAAAGAAGACTTAAATGACTACAAGAATAATAAAACATATATAATAATATGAAACTTGCTAACAAATATTAACAAAAAGAAGTTAGAATATATCTGTAGAAGATTCAAAAATGTCCAAGTAATAAGAATTAAAAGATCAAAATACAAAGCACTCACAATAGTGCTGATAGAAGAAGCTAAAAAAGAAGACATCTTATAGGCTATACCAGTTAATAACAATAAACTAATACAAATAATTTGAGGAGAAAAAACTATGAAGCAAAAGAAAATCAGAGAAAATACATAACAAAGCTAACAAAATTATTCAGAAATGTCTCAAAACTCTTACTGTTGCAATGTTTAAGAAGCAAAAATGTAAAGTTAGTTCACATCTTTTTATATAGAAATAGAAATCAAAAAAAACAACAATAGTTATATTTACATCAGAAAAAGACATGAATGCAGCCTAAATAAAACCAATTTTGTATAACAACATTAGAATTTATTGGGTAAATAAAAAAGAAAAAAAAACAAAAAAAAAAGAAAGTCTTAAAGTTAAGAGAAAAAGAAGGTAAAACAGATTTAGCCAAATCTAAATGCAGAAGAGAATAAAAACAGTAGAGAAAGACAAAGAAGTAAGGCTTACTTAAACAAGAATAGAAACAGAAATAGTATAAGTCATAAAGATACCTTATTAAAAAAAAGAAGCAAACCCCAAAATTAATGCAAAAGAAACCAAGCAAGAAACACAAATACAAGAAAGAAAAAAGAAAAGCATTTCAAAAGAAGATCAGAAGAATCAAAACACAATAACAAGAAAGAGAATCATGTATAAAAAACATTTTAAAGCAAATTTGAAAGAGACTAGAAAAACTAGAAGAGACAAGAGATACAGCTAAGAAAGGCCTAGCTAATCACTTCTAAGAGCACTCTAGTTGAACTTATAAATATGGATAAGAAGATCAGAGATTTTTTGCATAGTGAAAGAAGAATCTTTTAAAGAAAAAACAAAGACAGATCTTCTAATACAAAAGAAGAAAAGAAAAGAAAAAGAAATAAGAAGCAGAAAACACAGAAAAAGATACAAAAGTTTAAAAGAAAAATAGAAAGAAAAAAGAAAAAAAATGAAAATTGCATGTTATAATGTTAATGGACTTAAAATCAAAGGCTAAAAATTGAAAAACCTGCTAGGCTAAACAGAAGAAGAAGACATAGCAATTTTGGATATAACAGAAATAAACATTATAGAAAAAGAAGAACAAATTTTGTTATATAATTTTAATATAAGATTTAAAGATTACTGGACAAGTATAGTATTGAACAAGAAAAAAAGATTAGATATTAGGATTTTAATAGATGAAACCTAGAAAAAACATATCAGAGCAGTTAAAAAATTTAGTAAATACATGATAAAAGTAAAGCTATACTTCAAACAATTAGTAATGATAATAATAGAGGTGTATATTTCACTAAATAACAAAATGATTAGTAAGAAAATATAGCAAAAAATTATAAAAATAATAACAAACAGAAGAAAGCATACAGAAGTAATTATATTCAGAGATTTTAATAATACAGTTGACAATATACTAGACAGACTACACCTACCAACAATAGAATATAAAAGATTACCAATATTTAATTGGCTTAAGAGGCAAGAGTATACAGACTCTTTTAGAAGCTTGCATCTAACAGAGAAAACATATACATAGTTAAGTCAAAAAGTAGCAACAAAAATTGACTATATCTGGTTATCAGAAACACTTGCAGCTGGCTTTCAGAAAGCCAACATAAAGGAAGCAAAAAGCATAACAGATAGTAACCACAAGATACTAACAACAAACATATAAATAAAGCATGCAATTGTGAACTGCAGCTGTATAAGAATTAAATATAAAGACTAAATAAGAACAATATATCTATATGAGGAAGCAAAACAAGAAGATTGGAAAGAATATACTAAAGAGCTTCAAGTACAATTAGAGTAGAAAAAAGTGTTGAAGCAATTAAAAGAGAATAGAATAAACAATATATACTGTACAGATGTATTAAACCATATGTAAAATGTAATAAAAGAAGCCATAACAGAAATAACAAATAAATAAATACCAAAAAAGAAGATATTCAATACAAAGGCAAACAAAAAACATTATTAAAGGAAGTTATAGCAGTGCAGGCACACAATTAAACTACAACAAATAATAAAAAATATGAAAACAAGAAAAAACCAAGAGACAGAGAAAGAAAAAAAAGAAGAGACAAACAATAAACTTAAAGAAATTGGCAAAGAAATAGGAGTAGTATTACTAAAGCTACACAAACAATGGTTAGAAGCTTGGTTAGATGATATAAAAGATTAGCAAATGATTTTGAAAAACAGAAGGAAAGAAAAGTAGAAACAAGTACAAAGAAAACAGATAGAAAAAAACATAAACAGAAGATGTAAGATGATAAAAACTGATCAAAGATAAATGATTGTTAGCCTGTTAAACAAACTATACAAAAAGATAATTTTTGACAGATTTATAATCCAAAATGAAGAAAAAGTCAGTCTAGTAACAAAACCCAAGGCCATTCTAAATGGTCTAACAAAGCATTTTAAAAATCAATTTAGAAAACAGAGAACCAAGCTAGAAAAGATGTCTAAAAAATAGAAAGAAATATACAACCCGAAAGAATAGATCAAGAATTCTGATATAAAAAGTTAAAAAAAAAAATAGAAAAAGAAGAGTAGAAAGATACTTTAAAGAAACTTAAAGCCAATACAGCTCTAAGAATCTTAGACATAAGCTATACTTTAATAAAATAAGCAAAAAAGAAATCACAAAAGATTTTTAGAGCTTTTGCAAAACTGGTTCTAGAAACAAAAAAAATACCAAAGAAGTGAAAAATAGCACAAGTCTATTCAATTTTAAAAGATGTAGATTGGGGATATAATCTGAACAATATTAGACCAATAGCACTAATCAAGATCTTTAGAAAGTTAGTTTCAAAGGTGATAACAAGAAGGTTGGCCAAAATATTTACAGAGAAAAGAATACTCAAAAAATCAAACTACACAAGTTTGTCTGGCAACTCAACAGAGTAGCCAATATGTATACTAAATATGATAATAGAAGAAGCACAAGAGAAAAATAAAGAAACATAAATACTTTTACAAGATATAAAAAAGGCATTCAACTTAGTTTCATTGAAAAGCCTAGAGTGGGCTCTTAAAAGAGTTAAGATATCACAAAAAACAACAAAATATATTATCAATCTTTTTTATAAACAACAATTTAAAGTGATTACAGCTTATAGTCTAACAGAAGAAATAACAGCAGAAGATGGTATAGACCAAAAAGAGGTAATTTTTTTACTAATCTGGTGGCTTTTCTATGATTCACTGTTGGAAAGAATTCTAAAAAACAAATAATTAGGCTATACAGTAGAACAAGAGACATTAAGCAATACAGACATTAATTGTATTACAAAACATAGATAAGCAGTAATTGCTTATGTGAATAATATTATGTGAATTGCAAAAAGCAAAGACTAACTGCTAAAAATTCTTGAAATTGCAAAGGAGTTCTTCAAAGCAAATAATATTAAGATAAATGAAGCTAAGTCAAAGCTTATAGTAATGAATTCTAGGCTAAAAAAGAAAGATAGAAAAATTACATTTGGACAAAATAGAATAACAAAAAAACCAAAAAACAAAATTGTAAGATCATTAGGAATTTAGCTTAACAGCAAAATAGAAGAGTTGCTAATCTGCAAAAAAGCAAAAAAAATAGTTAGTCAAACAGTCAAAAATCTTAGATATAAAAAAATGACAATAAGCAAAATTATATATATAAACAATATGATAATAATCCCAAAATTAAGATATCTTTTGTAGTTAACAAAAATGTCAGAAAAGATGATTAACAGAATCCACCAACTGATAATATGTTTGGCTAAACATAAATGCAATATAATGAAAACTACAAATAATTGCACAATTGAGTATAAAGATTTAGGAAACTATAAATCATTAAGTCAAGAGATAACAACAAAGCAAATAAATAGCTTATTAACAAGTCTTAATAGAAAAGATAATCTAGATGATCTAACAAAGCTCAGAATAGTACAAGAGTGCCAGAAAGTAGGTTTAATTAAAGATATTTAGGAGTCCAAAAAAAGGCCAGAAGAAACAAAGTATTGGAAGTACAACTTAGCTTGTTAAACAATAGTTAAGGCAAAAGAAATAAGAATAAATATCAAAGCAAAAAACTATCTGTAGAAAGTATATGATTATAGAATAAGAATAAGAGACTTAGAACCAAATCTTGAATAGCAAGTAGCAGCACAATAAATAGATGAAGTTTGCTATACTTGAACCAACTTATAGATATAAAAGAAGAGAGCTAATTATATAGAAACAATTCAAAAGTTTTCAAGGCCTGTTATATAAAGAAAAAAAAGCCAAATAGTTTAATAAAATAAAAGAAAAGATATTAATAACATAGACAAACAGAGAAATATATGACCAATACAAGATTAGTGGCTACAATACTTAGGCACTATTGATTAATTGAACAAAGATATCTGAAGATAGAAGAAAGAAAGAGTAAATCATACATAAACTGAAACACAATCAACAATTTAGCAAAATAGCAAGAAAGAAAAAGAAAAGGATTTTAGTTGAACATTAGATTTTGCAAAAAATAAAAGAGAAGACATACACTAAAATAAGCAAATGCAAAGGGTATGAAAATAGAACAGAACAAATAATAACAATTATGAAAGATGGATAAGATAAAACAATAATATAAAAGCAGTTTCAGAAATACTAATAAAAAAGACAATAACAAGATTAATGCAATATTAGAACAAATACTAGAAAACAAAACAATAAAGAAATAAAAAAGAGAGAAAAGAAGACTAATCAGGCTAAAACAAATAGAAGAATTAGAAATAGAATTAATCAAAAAACAAAAATTAGATAATAAAATTACAGCTTATTTAATAGAAGTCCTAACAAGAAACAAGATAAGAAACAAAGACAAATATATCTTTTATACAGATAGAGCATTATATAAAGAAAAAAGAAAAAACAATATAGAAAATATAGATATTAGTTAGGCGCAGATCAGTAATGAAGAAAACTGGCCAGAGGAAGAAATGTTATTAGGACTTGAAAGCTAACCTTTAGCAACAACAGTAAAATTAGTAGCAATATGATTAGCAATTCTAACTATACCAAAAGAAAAGAATATAGAAGTATATACAGATAGCCTTGCAGTGCTAAAAAACATTAATAGAGCAATTCAAGAGTTAGAAGACAACAAAATTCTAAAAAAGAAAAACACAATGTGGATAATAAATATTGTAGATTTAGTCAAAACTAAAAGTAATAAAATAGAACAAGTTAAAGTTAAGAGTCACAGTAATAATAAGTAGAATGACAGAGCAAATGTACTTGCAAAAAAAGAAGCAATATATAAAATAGCAATATTGATAAAGAAAATTAAGTGTAATAGAATAGAGTACTACTTAGAATAGAAAAACAAAAAAGTAGATATACTAGCAAGACTTTTCTGCAAAATAGTTATAAATGCTAGAATTAGAGCCAGGTAGAAAGAACCAAATCTAATTTGAGTACTAAAACTAAAAACAGAAAACATCTAATACAATTAGTTAAGCTTTTAAAAAGAAATAAATAAAACAAAAGGTGTATATTGCATAATAAGAAAATTTAGCACAAGAAGAGTAATAGTGATCAAATGCATAATAGATGATCTACTAACACTAGAAGAATTAAATAAAAGAAGACCAAAAATATATACAACAACAGATTGCCAAGTATTTCAAACAGATGAAAAGGAAACTTAGGCATATTTGACAAGCTGCGTAGACAAAAAAGCTTATAGAAGAGAATCCAAAAAGTAGCAATAGCAATAGCATGGAATAGTTTAAAGAAAATAAAAAAATTAGAATTCTACTTTAAGTGCTATCTGAGGTAACATTTAGGAAAACAGAAATAGAAGAGATTATTAACAGAAGAGCATTGATAAAAAGATTAACTATAAACAGGATGAAAAAAAGGATCAGTCAGATTTTAAATAAACAGGCAACACAGAGATGCATAGAAATAGTAACAAGAATAATATAAAATACATTTTATGACCAAGTGTGAAGAGTTTAATGTGAAAAAGTGCAAGAGTAGAAAAAGATGATAAATATAATATGCAAAATAAAAAAAGTGCTCAAATTAGAAGAAAGTCAAAAAAAAGAACAAAGAAAAATAAGTTAACAAAAGAAGAAGAAAAGGAAAAAAAGGTAAAAAAAATGAATCAAACAAAAAAAGAAGCTTGGAAAACAATTGATATGCTTGTCACAAAAGAGTAAAGACCCTTCTGGTATAGTTTTAAGTAGTTAGACAAACAGTCTATCTCTAACTAAGATAGTATGACAGATTGCATTTAGATACCAACAAAGTGGCCGAGTGATGCTAGACTTAGATATTAGAAAATTCTATATAATTATAAATATATATAGTTTTAAGAATCTTAATAAAGTACTAGCATAACTGCTTAAGATTAAAAATATATATATATATATATAATTAATTAAATTCAAATGTTTGAAAATTATAAAATATTTACAAAAGTTTACTATTATGTTGTTTATATTTTTAATAATTTAACCTTTATGCTTGTATATATTTAACAAACTAATAATGTACAAAATAATATATATAAATTAAAATCTTTTCAAGAGTTTGGCACTTTGAAATATCTAAAAGTAGAATATATAGACCATTGTATAGATTTTATATTTAAAAACAATTACTTTTATATAATAGATAAAAAGTATCAATTAGCTATTACTAAACTAACTAGTTAGTTCTAGTTTCTTATTTTGTATTAAAATTTACTAAATATAAAAATGTTTTATATTGTATTGCTTATTAGATATATAAAATTAATATATAAACAAATTATCTAGTATTTATACAGATAATATATATAATTTCTATATCTATTTTATATATTTCATTTTTTTTTTTTTTTAGTATTAAGATAACCTCTTTGGTCTTTGGACTTTTATTAATTACTTATTGATATTGTGGTTCAATGAACTACTATAGAAGAGAGTACAATTGGCTATATATATAACTTTTCTATATTACCTATTTAAGAAGTTTATCTGAAAATTCTCTACCAATTGTCATACTTAACATCTCTGCTTGGGTGTTTTACTTTTTAAACCCTCTAAATCTGTAATCTGTATTAACTTACTAAGTCATATCCAGATGCTCAGATTATCATCTTAACCTTAGGACTAATTTATCTTTAAGGTAAACCTTCTAGAGCCTTCTGTATTTATTTTTACAGCTAACCTAGATATCGCTATGGCAGAACCAACACTTGCAGTCAGAGCTGATTATTAAACTACTATGCTCTTGTACTTTATAGCATAACTTTAGTACTTTAGTATACCTCTGCCTTTTTACCTACCTTTTTTACCAAACTCCCAATTCAGTTAGTCTATATAGAACTATGACTAGTCTATTGATATATTGGGTCAGCCTAATATCTTTTTTTTTCAGTTCATTCTGGCAGCCTGGTTGGTAATACCTCTGAGTCTTCTAACCTAAAGATTCTTGCCTGTCCAGCTACTACAACTGGGTACTATGACCTTGGTATCTGTTTTTCCAGGCTAGTCTTTACAGTAGAGCCATCAAAGATTCAGCTATCTCTCTACTTTGGTCTTTCCAAATGGATTTCTTGTTACCTAATTTCAACAGATTTACATAGCCACAAGAATTTATCTAGTATTTGTACTGCCCAATTTGTCAGTTTTTATTCTTCTATATAGCATTATACTTACACAGATGCTCTATGACCTACCAGTTATGCTGATGCAACTATCATTACAGGTATCCTAACCTAATCATTAGTAACAGTTACCATAATATGAATATTACATAGGTGATTATTCAAATTTTCACTGTCAATGAGATTTGAACATCCAACCTACCACTTGAAGGGTTGACAACCTGATACTTCACTAGGTCACCACACCTCTATATATATATTTTATTTATATAAATTTAATTATATATATTTTTATATGTTTTCTATATATTTGAAATTTGAAATTTTCTTCTATATATTTAAAATTGTATATTTTATATAAACAAACTTATAATTTCTATATATATCTAAACAATATTTATATATTTTATATACAGTATATTTACTTTTTATAAAATTGTACTTTGTAAAAGATAATTTGTAGTTTGTATGATTTAATAATATTTGAAAAGTATGTTATATAGGCTATAAGTTGAATTTGAATAGCTTATTTGAGTGGGTTAAGTTGAAGGTTATTAAATTTAGAAATTACTAATGGAAAAAAATTAGTAAAAACATTAACTACTAAATTGTATGAAGCTGTTAAAATTGCAATAATAATTAAGAAAAGCTTAGCTTTGTGTAATAAGAGCCAAAATTGTATTTTAGCAAAAGAGTTAATAGTTTGATTATTATTATCAACTTGAATTCAACCAATATCTATTGTATATGAGTCAGTACTAATATTAATTATTAATTTTTTTTTTAAATATTAAGATAAGTACTCATAGTCAGAATTTTATTGATAGTATATTTGGTTAATGATTGCATTACAATCACAGAAGCAACTATAGAAAGAGTGTACAACAAGCCACTTATACAAGTTTAGTTATTGTCTAATTTAAGTAGTTTAGCTAAAGGTTCTACACTAGCTATTATACCTAGAACCTGTTTATAGGTTTTCTATTTAACCATTCTAGTTTCTGTATCCATCTACCTACCTTTATCTATTAATAATCTTGGCCAATTGCAATAAAAATATGTTATGACTACTAAGTCTTTAAAGCAGTTTTTTGAAACCTTTAAACTTGTACTAAACCTTTCAGAATCTTTTGTATTTCATTCTTACAGCTAACCTGATATTGTTATGGCTAAGATTAATACTGATGATCAGGACATACTATTAAACCATTATGCTCTTGTAAAGTTTACTCTAACTCTGATACTGACTTCACAACATATTCTTACTACTTTGATATTCAATTTAAGTTTTACCAAGCTGTCATTCCAAATAGTTCAGAAAAGTAGATCATAACCATACACTTCTGGTTTACATGTTTGTTAGCATGTATTTTTTTTTTTGAAATTCAGAAATTCTGATGGCCTGGTTGGTTTATCAGGTCCCTTCTCAAAGACCAGCACATTTGCCTAGTTTTACAAGTCCTAGCTTTATTTCATAAGTTTAGTCTTTACAGTAGCATTATCAAAAGTTTAGGCTATCTTTTTACTTAAATCTTCCAAATAGGCTTCTGTCTTTCTATCTAATTTCAGTGATTTACATAGTCTAAGAACTTATCTTAAGTTTGCACTACTCAGTATCAGTTTGTATTTCTTTATACAGCATTGTATAAGTGCCTAGACCTTCTAGTTATACTAGTATAACATAAATTACAGGTATCTAATTCCAACCAATCACAGAAGACAGTTAACCATAATACAGAAAAAATTGCAAATTTTTGCTGTTACTGGAATTTGAACTCTAGATCTGCCACTTGGGAGTTAACAATCTATTCACTTTACTAGATTGCTATACTCCTGTATTTAGTTTTGTTATATTATTAGTTATTTATCATTTCTATATAAACAGAATCTTTGTAATATTGTTTTAATTTGATAAATGTATTCCTATTTAGATTAGATAAAAAGTTGATACAAAGATTATATATAGATTTTATTTTTCTTTTAGTATAATGTAGCAAATATATATTAAAGTGTAATATTTAAAGTAGTAGTTAAATTGTCACCTCTTAAGTAACAGAATTAGAGTTTGAATTCTATTAATAATAAATTTTGACTATGTTATAATAATTGTCTTTTATTGATTAATTAGGTCAAGTATTTGTAATTTTAGTTATATCAATAAAAATTAATACAAGAAAAATAACTAAGTCTTGTAATAAGTTTATTATAGTAATTTTTATATGCACTTTTCTAGTACATAAGAGTTGTAATTAGCCATATTCAATATTAACTTTTTGAATAACTTTTTGAAAATATGATTAAAAAAGGCTTTAACTATTTCTTCTTAATGCTGTTATAGGTAGATTCGACCCTAGGACCTGGAGGAAACGTTGTGTAACGACCACGATCTGCACCACGAAAACCGTCATACTACGATACCCGTGACCCCAAGACAAATCAAGCTCCTCATTAAGTGATGGCGCCGATCCATGGAAGAAAAAGCCACCTGCCCGATTTAGAATCCAACTGTCAAGGTAATATTACCTTGACAGGAAAAGTCTGTGGCCGTGTCAATGTGTCATCATATGTTGGATTGTATGCCATTGTAGGATGATGCTAAGTAATGACGGATGAATTATAAGAAAAAGAGAAAAGTGTTAGTAAAAAAGAGAAAAACAGTCTATGACTATAAGAAAAAGGGTGTCAAAGCCATATCTCAAGTTCCCAATTCCCTCCCCAAAATGTTCTATAAAAAAGTGCTTTTCCACCCTATAGTAGAAAGAGTTCCGCCCTCTTGTAACCTGAACTTGTAACCCGCCCTAAAATAATTAATAAAGTTTTTATTAATAAACTAACTAAACTGTCAAAATAAATAAATAAAATAAATAAAAATACGCTCCTTTAAACTCCTCTGGTAACGTTCTCAAGGCTGCCATAGACCAGTGCCAAATCGAATCCCTTACCTGCCTTGAGTGATGTTACACGACGTCGACGAATTCGAAGCGACAATTCGTTGCATTCCTTCTTGTCCCTGTAGTGCCGTTCCCGACCTTGTACCCCGTATCAATGCTTTTATTTGAGGTTTTGTTTAGCTTTTCAATATATTGCTACATGTATTTTTTATTAAGAATATCTTAGACTTTTGCATATATTTACTTAACTAATATTATAAATTTAACAGACAAACCTTATTTGTTATAGCTAAAAACATAAAACTTTGCTATTTGTAATATTTTATTTATAGAATTCATGACATAGTTTTATTAGAATATTATTGTTTGCATATAACAATACAATATAAAAATTTAAAGAAAATAAAACATCTTCTAAGAACATGAATAAGTAAAATAAACTATTTTCTACTACAGTCATAAAAAGATATTTGTCTAATTGGCTAATTCAAATTAATTACTCAGATAACTAATTTATACAGTTTAAAATACTTTTTAAGAGCATAACATTTCACATATTTCACTAATAAAAATACTAATTTTGATTATCTTATACTTTATAAGAACATAGCCATTTAGTGTATATAATAATTCCAAAATAATCTCAGATCTGAAGTACTTTACTTAGAAATAAAAAATGTCTATATGTGTAATTGCAATTTGCAAGAGTTAGCAATCTGCAAAATAAAAAAATAACTAAAAATATAATTTTTAAAAGTTATACTAACAAAACTTTGCCAAGTTATATTTAAATAGGTAATATACTTTGCTTAAACTGTTATAATGAGATTGTGATAAACTGTTTTTTTATATTTTAGCAATATGCTTAAGCTAATGCAAGACAGCCTAAAATTGACAAGACTGATAAAACTGAAATTACTAAAATTAAAAATATTAATTGTTTATTTTTTTTCAAAGCAATAAAAATTATAACAAATATTTTATATAATCAAAAAAAAAGAAAAAAAACTAATGTTGTACTCATTTGATGAATTTTGAATAACTATGAAACAGAAGAACATAAGATTAAAGTTCTTTTTTAATAAATTATATCTTTTATCTAACTCTTGCTCAAAAAACAAAAATTCACAGATATGGGCAAAAAAGCAGCTTCTATTTGTATACTACTTTCTTTGTAGAATTTATAATAAGGTTGTCAATAATGCAAAAAAAAGATGTAATGATATATTTAGATTCTACTAATACTTCTAATACTACTATAGATACTCTTTCTAATATAGATATAACTGTAATATCTTATTTGATTGCATAATATAAAACTGATACATCCAAAGAGCATTATAAACTTGTCAACTTTATATATAATAAAAATATAAAAAAAATAATATTATTAAATATTGACAATTATTATAGTATACATATGAAGCAGATGTTAAACACAACTATTACATCTGCTATGCTGCTGCACATCTAACTATAGTTTTGATGAATCTAATTACTATACAAAAAGCAATTTTATAACTCAATATACATAATCCCAGATTGGTTAATGCTAAATCAATTAAAATAAATTTAGAAAACAAATTCATAATGTTTTATAGTCTTTTACATAACTAATATTAGAGATTTTATGCAATTGATAACAATTAAAAACTAGAAGAATTAATTATACATAGCTATAACATCTAGCTAAAAAAAACATCATACTTGTTTTATGAAGAATGTTATTCTTATAAATCTACAAAAAAATAAGCTTCATTTTTTGGATAAATATATAGAACTATTAACATTGTCACAAATATTTTATTTATACAACAGTATATTAAAAAAGGGCATGTCATTCTAATTGTAGCTAATTGATCTAGACAGATTTATATCAGAACAGTGATTTTATGTTTTTTATTTTATAATAATTTATCAGATATTACTAATACTGTTTTATTTTTTCTTTCTGTAATAGATGCTTTTTATATTTTATTAAATAGTCAAGAACTAGTATTTTTTCAATATTAACATTTTTTCTTAGCTATATATAAATATATTTTTGAAGAACAAAAACCTCTTGTACAAAAACCTGTCATGACACATTAATTTCTTTTTAAAGATTTTTTGAAATGCTTGACAAAAATCTCAAAAATTGTTAAAAAAAAATTTTAATTTAGTAAAGATGCTAAATATTTTATATTTAAAGATCTTTTTAACAATATAATCTTTTTTGTTTTGGATATTTATGCAGTATTTTTTAGATCTGAAGATTTTAATACTTACTTGAAATTATGCATTTATATTTTTTTAAGTTTAGTTACAAAAACTATAAGAAGACACTGTTAATGTTTCTTTCAGATATTTTTTATTGAAAATCAATTAATCATCTAATTTTAAAGTTTATCAAGACTGAACTTTTCAAGTTCTCAGATTCAATTGTAGAAAACTTCTATAGTTTTCTGTTCAGAAGTATACAGAAACATGATAATGTAAAGCAAATTATTAACTGCAATTATTATCTTAATAAGTTGCATTTTGATTGCAACAGATTTAGAAAAAATTTTATATACATGTTTATATGGGCATTCTATAAATATTCTGTACAAGATATTACTAATCTGATAAAAAAACTGCTTGTTTTCTCTTACAATGTTTTTCAGATATTTATTTACATGTGTTTTGTTATTAATTATTACTAATATTTTTATAATTGGTTATAAGTTCATCTTTAAAGAAAAATAGAAAAGAGAAATTCAAGAGTACTGTTTTGTTAACTACAATTAAAATGCTAAAAATACAATTATGCTACTTTTTTTTAGATTTTAATATCTTACATAAATCTAATCCATTTCATTACTATGATTTGTATTAGCAAAATTATAGATATGAAATATTTCAAAAGATTTTTTATAATATAAAAATTTTGAAATAATGTAAAAAAAAATTTGAAATTATTGCAAACTACAATATATTTTGAAATATTGCAAAATAAATTTCAAAATTATTGCACTATAAAAAAATTTTCACAATATTATAAAAAAATTTTTGAATTATTGTATAGTAAAAA
>CAJVQA010006334.1:0-15010 GCA_910591915.1 Cetraspora pellucida | reverse complement strand
CCTGTAGTGGTTCATTGAACCACAATACCGACAAGTGATTAATAAAAGTCAAAAGACCAAAGAGGTCACCTTAATACAAAAAAAAAAAAAAAAGTATATATAAATAAAAGCTTAATATATAAGAAAGTTTCTAAAAAGAAGTTTTCTAATATAAAGAGTTGGTGTTTAATATAAGAGAAGCAGTGAACATATCAGAAATAATAAGAAAACATACTAGCAAGTAATATAGTAAATATAAAAAGAAGCTATAGAAAAAGAATAAACCTACTAAAATTCAAACACCTCTGGCACTAATACTGATTTTAGTAGATATAAGATATACTGAAATTAAACAGAAACTAAGAGGTAATTTTGATATTATACTTAGTAAATTTATATCAAGAGTAAATTTAAAAGACTATGAATACTTAGTAACATCCAATAAGATAATACTTTAATATAAATAATAATTAGATAGCTCTAATCTGTTATGTCACTACAATAGTAATGTAAGTATTGCATATATGCAAATAGTATTAAAAATTAGAAAGTTTAAATAGGTAACTCAAAGGCAAATTTTAAGTATGACATCTAGTAGATAATCTATAAACAGAACTCTTAATTAGATAATGTCTAAAGTTATATATGTAACTAGTTATACTTTTGTTGATAGACTATTATATAAACATGTAATTATACAAACAAGATTGCTATTTTAAACTAAAAATATATATATATATAATGTTAAATGTCTATATAGTAATATATTAATACAAATATATTATATAAATTACTGTATATTAATTTAATAAAATATTTACAAATTGATATTATAAAAAATAAAAAATAAAAAAACTCTTTTTTGCAGATCCTTTGACCAAAATTGTTAAGAAGCAAAAACAAAAAACACAGAAACATACTAGTAAATAGCACTTTAGTCTATAATAAAAAAGATAAAGCAGCAAAAGTTATTTTTTTTTTCAGTATTAAGGTGACCTCTTTGGTCCAAGCTTTTTATTAATACTTCTAGCGAGTACATGTTTTATATAGACGTATCTATAATAAACTATTAGATGAGTATACAACTGGCTATCTGTGTAATTTTTCTATATTACTTATTTAAGAAGTCTGCCTGAGGGTTCCTCACCAGTTGCCATACCTAACACCTCTGTTTAGATGTTCTATTTAAACCCTCTGATCTAACCCTAGTATTAATTTCACCAGATTACAGACCCAGATCTATTCACATTCAATCATAGGACTATAATTCTTAGACTATTTTTATCTTCGAGGTAAATCTACCAGAGTGAGCCATATTCCCTTTTACCACTAATCTGGTTTGATGCTATGATCAGGGCCAATACTTGCAGTTAGGGTTACCCCTTAAACTGCTATTACCCTTGTAAAGTTCACCCAAACCCTGGTACCCATCTTTCCGACTTCTTCTTTATCTTTCCCTACTAGCTGCAACTCGGAACTAACCAACTCTTCAGACTCCCAATCCAGATGGCCCAGTATGGTATACTTATGTATCCTTTTCCTCCAGTGATTCCAGCAGTCTGGTTGGTCATGTGCTCCTTTACACATCTTTGTCATCCGGTTTATCCGACAGTTCCTATGAAGGTGTTTCATGGACTTCCATCAGTCCAATGGCACCATTGAAAGTTTGTGCTATCTTTTTACTCAGAATTTCCAAGTGAGTTTCTGTCTCTTCAGTTTCTTAACCTTCTACACCTGGTGATCTTATCGTAGGTTTGTCCGAAGCATTATACGATATCAGTTTTATATTCCTCTATATACATGTACCATGAAACATTACACTTCGCATAGATGCCCTGAGCTCCCAATGTTAGGTGGGACTCGACTTGGTATACTTAAGATTACAGATGCCCAAAACCCAACTGATTGGCAAGAGACAGTTACCATAACACAGGTATAATTTCCAAAATTCATCATCTGTGGGAATTGAACCTTAGACCTGTCACTTGAGGGTTGACAACCTATCCACTTCACTAGGTCACTACACCCTATCAGCAAAAGTTATATGTAGTTAAAAACAAGAATATAATTAAATTTTTATAGTTAGTATAATAAAAAAACAGAAACAAAATATTCAGTAAAAAAATTTGGATTTTAAAAAATTTTTTGACAAATGCTGTGACCTTGTTGTGCAGATCACTTAGGCTACACAAAAACAAACAAAACAAATAGTATACAGAAGCAAACATATGTACTAAATAGTACAACCAAATAAACATGATGTATAAAAAAGAAAAGAATCTAATCCAAATTGCAGAAATATAAGCTAATAGCTGAAAAAATTGAAGATAAAAATTACAGATATGTAAATTGCAAAATATTAGACCAAGTTCTCAAGACATCAACAAAAGGTCCAAGCAATATAGAACACATTGCAAAAGACTTAGCAATTTATAACCTAAAACACATCATATTACAGAACCTGCTAGTATATAGTTAGGTATTAAAAGCCTTAAAAATAGCAGAAATAAGCTGGTTTAAAGAAGGAATAATCAACAAGTAAGCAAAAAAGCTTAGGTCTATAAGCTATAATTCAAGCTTATTTGAATATAATACAAATATAAAAGAAGAAAAATTACATCAAAAAGAAAATAAAAGGAATAAGATAAGAATTTTAGTTAAAACTAACAAGACAGAAAAGTCTATTAATAGAAAGCAGAATCAAGAAAAAAAAAACAATTCTGAAGAGTTAGAGTAGGGATTAGAAATACTAAAAGAACAAATAAAAGAGCTTAGCATCACTACATTGCAATATCAAACAAATCAAACTATTAATAATTTTGAATATAAAAAAAAAATACTAATAAAAAGCAGCAAAATAAAATTAAACACTATGAATATAGAAGTAACAGAACAAGAAGAAGAAAAGAATAGTGAAGAGAATAAAATAATGTTTTTTACAGGTTCAATCAAGCATAACTGTTGGTCTTCAAAAAATCATATATATAATAAAAATAAGTTCTTCAAAGCAAATATGCCAATATATACCTTGTTAAAAAAAAACAAAGAAGAAAGAGTAAAATATATTCAGTAGATTTTAGGAAAAAATCATCACATCAAAACAGTCAAAGAAGTATTCAAAAATAGAAACAACTAAATAGAAGTAAATTTTAATTATAAATATAATAGAGATGCAGCAATAGACAAAATAAAGAGAAAGGAATAAGAATGGTTGAAACTTATATTAGAAAAAACCAAAAACAAAACTCAAAATATAGAACAGCAAGAGAAACATAATACTAAAAAAAGAAAAAAAGAAAATACAAGGCAAATGAAAATAAAAAAAGACAATAAAACAGAAGAGTCAAATGTAAAAAATAGAGGGAAAAAAAAAGAATACAAGAATACAAGTCAAGCAAGAGTAGAAATAGAAAGTACAAAAAGCTTTTAGACAGAAAAAGATTTGAAGATAAATAATTATCTAATAATTTAAAACTTGTCAGTAAATATCAATACAGAAGAAGTAAAACATATATACAAAAACATCAAAGATGTTAAAATAGACTGAATCAAGAGGTTCAAATACAAAGCCTTGGCAATAATATATAGTAAGAGCTTAAAAAAAAAACATTTCATGGGCCTTGCTAGTTGATATATATAAACTAGCAAGAATGTCCAAAGGCAATGAAGATTACAGCTTATAAGACCAACACAGTCAGTTTACATCAAAATTACTAGAGCTTCCTAGAACACAGCTAAAGTTCTATTACTGTGATGCTTAAGAAAAAGAAGTGCAAAGTCAGTATACATATCAACAAACAGAAACAATAATTAAAAAAGATCTATAATAATTATCTTTGCATCAGAAAAGAAAATAAAAGCAGCACAAACCAAACCAATAAGATTTAACAATTACTTGCTATTTTGGCAAGTAAAAACAAGAAAAAAGAAGCATACTAAAGAGAAAGCCTACTATAAGAAGCATATAATCATACATAACATAAACAAAAACTTAAATACAGAAGTATATAAAAGCAAGAGAAATGGAAAAAAAGAAGACACAGAAGAGTTTAAAGAAAAAAGCATTGCATATATTCAACAGAAAAAAAAAATTCACAAACACAAAACCAAAACCTTTTGAAAAAAATTCTTTAGAGACTAGAAAGACTTAAAACACAACAAAACAAAATAAAATAGAAAACAAAAGAAGACATTACTAATCACTTCTAACAGCATTACAGTTGAATTAATAAGTATAAATCAAGAAATAAAAAAGTTTTTGCATAGTGAAAGAAGAATTTTTAAAGAAAGAAATATAGAAGCATCTTTTGGTTATAATAAGAAATCAAAGAAAAAAGTAAAAGAAAAGGTAGAAAACATAGAAACAAGTCATAAATGTTTGAAAAAAAAGTAAAAACAAAGAAAAAAAGAATTTAAAATAAGATATCACAATATCAATAAACTTAAAACCAAAAAATAGAAAGTGAAAAACCTTCTAGAATAGGCAAGAAAAGAAGAACTCACAATAGTGAGAATAACAGAAATGAATATTATAGTAAAAGAAAGAAAATTTTTATTGCATAGTTATAATACACAGTATAAGAATTATTAAACTAATGCAATAATAGACAAGAAAAAAGGTTCAAGTATAGGAATACTATTAGATAAAAAATATAAAAAACATGTAAAAGTAGTTAAAAGAGTCAGTGAATATATGCTAAAGGTAGGATTATATTTTAAACAATTAGAATTAGTAGTACTAGAAGTATATTCCATTAAATAACAAATTAATAAGTAAGAAAATTTAGCAAAGAATTGTAAAAATAGTAACAAACAGAAAAAGATATATAGAAGTAATTATACTTAGTGATTTTAATTATACAATAGATAAAATACTAAATAAACAATATTCAAAAACATTAAATTACAAAAAACTACCAATATTTAGCTAATTTAGAAGGCAAAACTTTATAGACTTATACAGAAATTTGTATTTAAAAAAAGAAGCATATACATGATCAAGTTAGGAGGCTGCAACAAGAATAGATTATATTTGGCTTTTAGAAACACTTATATCAGATCTGCAAAAAGCTAATATTGAAAAAGCAAAAAGTTTGACAAACAGTGATTATAAGATAATAATAACAGAAATATAAGTAGAACACATAATTGCAAACAGCAGCAGAGCAGAAATTAAATATAAAAACCAAACAAGAACAATATACCAATATGAAGCAGCAAAACAAAAAGACTGAAAAGATTATGCAAAAGAGCTGCAAAATCAGCTAAAATAAAAAAGAGTGTTAAAATAATTAGAAGATAATAATATAAAAACAGAATATAGTACAGAAATACTAGACCAAATGTGAGATGTAATAAAAAAAGCCATAATTGAAGCAGCAAACAAGCAAATTCTAAAAAAGAAAATATTCAACACTAAGTTAAATAAAAAACAAGATCAAAAAAATACAAAGAAATATAAACATATTATTGAACTCCAAGAAAGCAAAAGTAAGAAGAATTAAAAAATAGAAAAAAATGAAGAAGTTAAAACAAACAACAAACTCCAAACTATAAAAAAAGAGTTAGAAGCAACATTACTAAATCTATATAGGCAGTAGTCAGAAGCTTGAATAAATAATATTAACTCTGTAAAAAATGCATTCTGGAATATTTCTATTATATTTTTATAATTCTGATCTTGACTCTGTAAAAGTTTTATATATGCCTTAAAAGTCATAATTAAGTAATTAGTTAATTTGTATTTTTTTAGTGTTTTTTCTATAATGCATAAAACAGTTATAGAACTGAACAATATAAAATTAAAATTAAATATTAAAGTAATGATATAAAATTAAAATAAAATATTTATAGAATTAAAATAGAATACTAAATCTTTTGTATATATAATTTTAAATATATACTTATAGTTTGGCATTATACATATTTATAAATATGCTTTTTCTGACAATTGCATTTATAGAATTATTAATTTACCAAATTAAGGTTTTGGTATATAGTAATAAATATTACTTATTTTAAATTATTTTAATTTTACATTCTGATTTTTTTTTTAATTTTATATTTATATAATAAAATATATAAATTATTAAACTATTAAAATTTAATCTGATTTTCCTAATTAATAATATAAAACTCATTATTATATAATCTAAAAAATCTAATATTTTTACAAATTGTGCTAGTATTAATTACTTCAAATGCACTAGAATCTTGAAACTTCAATGTTCAGAAATTTGAGAACTCTAGCATAGACCAGTAATTATTGTATTGATATGAAAAAAAATATTGCACTTCTTCAAAGAACTTCTTTTCTTCTAAAATAATTAGTGCATTTCAATAATAAGCATTTCAATTAACTATAAGCTTTGTCTAAAATAGCTGATATATTAAAATATATTAATATAGTAAATTTTATTAAAAAAATATAATCTACATACAGTGATACAATAATTTATGTGTACTAAATCTTTTTTTTGATTCGATAGTTTTGAGTTAACAAATAACTTATTCTTTATTTGAAGTTTTTCATATTTCTGAACAGAACTTGTAACAGATTTTAAATAATATATTAGTAAATATAAAATAATAAAGATAGAAGTAATTAAATTATACCAAAAGCTGATTCATATGTATTCCTAATGCTGTTGCATAATAAGCCTTAAGACATTTTAGTTTAACTTTATTCATATAGTATTTACATAATAAAGAGTGTAATTTTTCTTGTCTATTATCAGTAAAAAAACATGATCTTCAGAACAGTCTAAGATTTTCAAGCTTAAATCAAAAAGTATTTGATTTATTTTAACTTTATATTGAAGGTATAAAAAATAAATTCATGCAGTAATCTGCTTTTAAAGATTCATATAAAGATGCTATCTAGAGTATACCAAAGGTAACAACATTCAATATAGCCTTTCTATTGAATATTGCCAAGTTATTTATGCAGGTCTAGTATTATATATTAAAATAGCAATATATAACAAATAATGATAGAAAATAAGTGTAACTGAAATTTTTTTTGAATTCTTTTGAAAATAAAATAATTAAATTAGGTAT
Source organism: Cetraspora pellucida (assembly GCA_910591915.1). NCBI lineage: Eukaryota > Fungi > Glomeromycota > Glomeromycetes > Diversisporales > Gigasporaceae > Cetraspora > Cetraspora pellucida. Next base: position 7,972 of record CAJVQA010006334.1, on the reverse strand, counting down.
ATTTAGTAACAAAATACTAATATTACAGAAAGTATAAAACTTAATGCTAAAAAAAAAAATCAAATTAACAATTTTTTCAAAAAAAATTTCTTTGAGCTCAACTAATTTAAAATTATTCTATAGGCATTTTTTACTTAATGAATAAATTTTTACTAAAATTTTGTAATATAATCCTTTAAAATTTGTATTTTTTTATAGTTTATTATAGGATTTATAATATACAATTCAGCTTTTTAACAAGTATTTTTTTGCTAATTTATTTTTTTTCTAGCAGCAAGCTTATATCAAAACATATTTCTCATAATAAGTCATAAATTCACACAAAAGTTTGTCAATTTTTGCTAATTTTATTATGCTAATACTTTTTTTAAGACAAAACTTTGTTGCATATATAAACTTTACTTATCTATTTAATTATCTAAAACATTTAATATTAAAAATTTAACTTAAAAAATTAATATTTAATTATATTTGTTACTTATTAATATCAACTCCTGTCAGTATTAACCTAAATTATAAAATAAATGAATTTTTATATATTAAGTTTAATATATTTCCTCATTAACATTACTAGGTTGATATAAATAAGAGACAACTGTATTTGTTAATAGATTACCTTTCTGAAAGATGGCCTTGTAAAAGTGGTAGTAAATATAATATTATCTAATTTAGCCAGTCTTCTGTTTTGAATGCAACTAAATGTTACTAAATATCAATAAGCAGATGATCAAAGTTTAATAACATGTTTTTTTGATTATTTTTTGTAATTTTTTATATTTTTATCCAATCACTATTAGAAAGGATATAATCAGAATTCAATAATTTATGATCTTTAAAAAAAGTGCTAGACCAATGTCAAAGCATAGCTGATGAAATATTTTCAAACAATTTGTGCATAGTATCAACAGAAAATAATATAGAAAATTTAATTAAATTAAGTTCAAATAATATACTTTTGTCATTTAGGCCTATTAAGTAAAATAAATTAGCATGGTATATTAAAAAAAAGTTATTAAATAATAATTATAATATACCTTGTGCTTGCACTTCATGTTTGTATAATTTTCAATCTAAATATTCTACTGCTACTGTATTATATAGATAATCATTATATGTCTTTAATAGAAGATTTTTAGGATTATATCAACATCTAGACATGCCAGTTGGAGGTTTAAATAGAAAGTATACATGGCAGTTTCTTTGGCAATAAAATTTTTGAATAGAGCAAAAGCAGTATATTTTATATAAGTTATGTTCAGTTATATACATAACCTTAGCAAGTGCTGAAAGGTCATCAGATAAGCTTAGAATATGCATATAAAAGATAAAAATATTCTCTATTGTAGCATCAACATATTGGACACTATCTATATTTATTAGTATAAATTAATAAACAATCTATTTTAAAAAGAAATAGATACAGTTGTATCTGGATTATATCATACTTTTTTTCTTTACTTTCTTGTAAATATAATCAAAATAGAATATAACTCAATATATAAAACATTTAAAAAAAAAAAATTTATTTTACTTAAATATAAAGATATAACTAAGATTAGATATAGCTTAGTAAAAATATAACTAGATATGACTATATAAATATTGATATTAATAATACCTTGCAACTGTTTTAACTTATTAACTAATAGTTATAAAAAGAAATTAAAGTCTTTTAGTGCCTTTGGTTCCAGAATGAGTATAGAAATTATTAAATTTTCTCTTCAAACATGTATATCTGGTAGTAAATTTGCATTTATAACTAGTATAATCTAGTAATTGTTTCAATTTTGATGAAAAATTTGGTATTCATTAGTGAATACCATTAAAGCAACATCTTATTTATCTGAAAAAAATCCTGAAAAAACTAAAGATTTATATTAAAAGCTATCAAATATATTACCAATTTGGTTGCCAAGAATATAATTAGATGTTGATGTATAATTGTATTAATAGCACAGAATTTTTGCATAAGTTTTATCTCTATATTGCATTTTAAGTAAGTCAATAAGTAACCAATATGCAACTCTCTTTCAAGACATCTTGGATGTTATATCAGATTTGTAACAAGGTTCTTTATATCTTAGACATATTTTTATTAATAAGATTACTTGTAAACACTGTACATAAATTAACACAACAGTTTACAAATATTAGTTTTAATAGTACAAGATTTTTATGACATTTTTCAAGTTTGTAAAGAGTAATTTGAGAGATTTCTAAGACTTCAAGAATTTCATTAAATGCAGCTTCAGAAATATTATATTGTCTTTAATTTGATAAAGTTTTAAATCCTTAATTAAGTTTTTTAAAATATTTACAAAATTAAATTAAATTAAAATAAAATTTTAATAGTTGTAAATTTATATTTTAATTAGATTATACAAAGTTAAATAATTGTTTCTCATAATATAAAATTTTAAAAGTAACCTGCTATTCAATTTTAATTTTTAATTATAAAAAATTTTATAAGCATTTTGCACCTAAGTACCATGTACTAAAAATTTAAAAAAGCTAAACTGGCCAGGTTATAAGAAACAATTAATTAACTTTATATAGCCTTATAAGCCTACTAAACACAATATTATCTTTATCTTCATTTGCCTTCTAAACTTTTAATGATTCAAATAGCTCCTCCTGATTTTTCAATGATTTAAATAGTTTTTAAACTTTCAATAATTCAAATAGGTCATTATTTTTATTAGACAATTCTTCAGATGTTATACTATTTTGTTCATCTAAACTATCTGGATTAAGATCATATACACTAGCAGATTCATCACTAATATAATTATAATCATCTTGATTTGTTTAAAAAGGTGTTAAAACATCTGATAAAGGCATAAATAACATTATTGCTATACTAGTAACTAGCAAAAAAGGTTGAATAGAAGTAGTCAGGTGTTGTTGTATTATAGGTATATTTGCTAGATCAGGCCAGATATTTTTTTGCTTTGTTAAATGCCTTGCATAAGTTGCTCTGCTAACTAGTTTACCCTGGCTATTTGATATATGCAGGCACTAAACACAGATACAAAGAATATTATTAACTATTTTAAAGATCTTTTTTTTTTTTATATAAAAAATGTATTTATTATTACTGATTAAAAATAGGCATCATGCATTTATTAGTACAAGATACCTAATTGTTACATGATTTATGAAATAAAAATTATGACAAATATTAATAAATATCTAAGTTAAAATATATACTAATTAAGCACATTGCATTAATAAGTGCATGATGCACTATTTTTATTACTAATTCTTTGATGATTGAATAAATCAGCATTACTATAAATACAGTTTTTTTTGAAATTGCTTAGCAAATTGAGACATATGATTATTTAAAAAATACTATCACTATAAAAAAACATAACAATCTTTCGGTTAATATCTACAAGCTCAATTCTGAGCAATGTCATCAATTTTTTCTTGCATTAATTAATGCAGATCTAACTTTACTCAATATGTTAAATTCTGAGCAACACTAACAATTATATGCTATATTAATAGCTATTAACTCTATACTTGCAGAACTGCTTCTAGACTCCTGTAGTGCTATTTATAGAATTATTAATAAACAAGTAGATTTTTTTTAAGCAGGTTTTTCTAATTTTATAAATATGTATTAAAATTTATTTAGTTAATATATTTTCAGTTTTTAAAAGAAACTACAATGAACTCAATTAAGCTTAAAGAATATGAGGATTATAAAGATGCTTAGAAAAAAATTAAAAAAAAATTTTAATAGTATAAATTCTTTAAGCTAGACAAAAAACAATATTTAAATTTTAGAATAAGCTTCACTATACTCTCTTAAAAGGGCATCTTAAATGTTTTTTATTATGCATTTTGCAGTTTTTCATATACATAATTATACTGTATTGACCTATTGTAAAATGATCTATAAAATTATATAGCATTCTAATTTTTACATAAAGAATCTCTATTTCAGCAACTAAAGAGAAAAGCCAATGAAGTTATTAAAGAAGTAAATAGTTTAAATTTAAGTAGCTATTTTTGAATCAGACTAATTTTATATATATAATGTAATAACAGTGTTGGTCTGAATTTAAAAATAATTACTTCTTTATTAATTTTTTTAAATAATCAAAAAACTATTATTTATTATTGTTTTAAGTTTAATGAAGCTAATTCAACATTTTCAGTTTCTAAAGCTAATTTTAATCTTTTGATTAGCTTGCTTCATATTGTAATAGCATGGATAAGTCATTTTTATTATCATACTTTTGTTATTATACTCAAACATTTTCTATACCAATAATAGTTGATCAAATAAAAAAAAAGAAAAATGCTAATGCACAAGCTAAAGAACATTTGTTGCTACTGCCAAAAAAAATGTTCAACTTCCTGTTTAAAGACATAATACAAGCTAGGTTAATGCAAAAAGTATTTTAGATCAAAATGATGCAGATGAAATGACTAACAATATGCAAGATTTTAATATTTTTCCTCTTGCACTAAACAAAGTCAATTGAGCAAAAAGGCTTGCATTACTATTGCAAAAAATAAATACTCAATCTTTAGTTCAAAAACTAACAAACTATATCAATATAAAAAGTGATAGTGATTAAAATAACACAGATAAGATAACTAATTATGTACAAAATTCTGATAATTATATACTAAACAAGAATTATGATTTCGAAAGTACTGGTCAGAATGATATTAATGAGACAATATATGATACTGATATTTTAACATCTGTAGTTAATATATTGCCACTATTAAAAAAAGGTATTCAGCTTTTTGTTCAAAAATAAATATCTATTAAATATAATATATTATTCTTTATAATTAATGCAGGAAGAAAAAACATTTGATCTCTTATGCAAGATGTTACAAATAATAAGATAATAATAATAATACTACACAAGATTCTAACTAAATAGTGCCTACAACTAATATGTTATTACTATTAAAAAATTTTCAATCTTCTCATTCTTCTAGAAAGCAAAATATTAATCCAAATACTTTAACATCTGCTACAATATCACTAAAAAAAAATCTAGTTTTCTGTTCAAAAACATAATAGTATTAAGACTATTTCTAAACAAGATAATGCAATTAAAAATAATGCACAAGGTTCCAGTACTTCAAATAATATAGATAAAATTACTGAAAATTATATATTAGTTGTATCTTTTTGTTTTTTTTTGTTTTTTTTTAGGTTACCTTTTTGGTCTTTTGACTTTTATTATTTACTTATCAGTATTGTAGTTCAATGAACTATTACAGAAAAGCATACAATTGGCTATATGTGTAACTTTTCTATATTACCTATTTAATGAGTTTGCTCAAAAGTTTTCTACTAATTGCTATATCTAACACTTCTGCTTGGGTGTTTCATTTTAAACCTTCTGAACCTGTAATCTGTGTTAACTTACTAGGTCATGCTTAGATGTCCAGATTATCATCTTAATCTTAGAACTAATTTATCCTTAAGGTAAACCTCCAGAGCCTTCTGTATATATTTTTACAGCTGACCTAAGTATCATTATGACAGAACCAACACTTGCAATTAGGGCTTAACCATTAAACTACTATGACTTTGTAGAGTTCACTTAGATCCCAATATTTACTTCATAGCATAATTCTGGTACTTTAGTATATCTCTGCCTTTTCACATACCTTTTTATCAAACTTCCAATCCAGATAGCCTATGTAGAACTATGACTAGTCTATTAGTATATTAGGTTAGCTTAATATCCTTTTTCTTTAGTTCATTTCAGTAGCCTGATTGGTGATATCTCTGAAACTTCCAATCCAGAGGTTCTTGCCTGTTTAGCTATTATGACTAGGTACTAGACCTTGTTATCTGTTTTACTAAGCTAGTCTTTATAGTAGAGCTATCAAAAATTTAGTTATCTCTCTACTTAGATCATTCCAAATGAACTTCTTGTTATCTAATTTTAATGAATTTACATAGCTATGAAAACTTATCTAGTGTTTGCACTGCCTGATTTGTTAATTTGTATTTCTCTGTATAACTTCAACATTGTACAGATGCTCTATAACTTAAAGTTATGCTAATGCAACTACTATTACAAGTATTCTAACTCAATCATTAGTAACAGTTGTTATAATACAAATATTATATAGGTGATTATCTAAATTTTTGCTATCGATAAGATTTGAATATCAAACCTATCACTTAAGAGGTTGATAACCTGACTACTTTACTAGGTTGCCACACCTCATTGTATCTTTTTGTATCTTTATGCCTTTATTTTATTATATATATTTTTATATAGACAAAAAAAAAAGAAAAACAGAAAACAAAAAAAATAATAACAAGAATTAGTAAAAGAACAAAGACTGATAAAAATTGAAAGCAGTAGTAGAAATGTATTTTGTAAGAATTCTATAAAATTAAAGTTACTTTATTAGAAAGTATTGCATGTATATTTATTATTGTTATATCAATATAAAGTTAATAAAAGCTCTAGCTTATATCTATATATGCAATGTATATTTTGTACTATTATAGTAAAAGTATAAATATAAAGCTAATAAAAGTTTCAGCCTATATCTATATATGCAATGCATTTTTTATATTATATATTATAGTAAAAATCCTGTGTATGCAATGCATTTTTTGTATTACTATAGTAAAAGATCCATCTTATATCCATATATGCAATGCAATTTTTGTATTATTATTATAGAAGATCCAGTTTATATTTATATATGCAATGCATTTTTGGTACTACTATAAGAAAAGATTTCAGTGAAGTCTTCATACAATTTCTATTTTATTATTATATGATTTTTAGTTAAACTTTTGTATAATTTTCTGTTATTTGAATAATATAATTCTATAAATGTTAAGGATAGCAATCTTAGTATAGTGGTTGGGTTGTTATCCTCCAAGCAGTAGGTCCAATATTCAATTCTCATTAGTGACAGATTTTGGGAAATAGACCTATTCTGGCAAACTTATCTGTAATCTAAGTTTTGTAGATCCTGTAAATTCTGGTTATATTAAGACTAACTTTGGAAGTGTGCAATGTCACATGAATAAATCCAGAAAGTATATACTCAGATTAGAAGCCTGCTTGGAAATCCCAAGCAGAGAGGTAGTACAACTTTTGACAATGCTATCTGTAAAGATCTTGATCTGCTGAAGAAAACCTGAGGCAGGTAATCTGTATAGGCAAGAACCTCTAGGTAGGGAGTCTACCAACCTGGCTACTAGTTGATCTGAGCATGAAGTTACATCATGCAGGGCTAACTGGATTAGTAGTATAGAAGGACTTGCAAGAGTAGATGAGATAACAGTAAGGTTGTAAAAGGAGGATACTGGGGTTGTATGAACTTTACAAGGGTTGTAAACTAGGTTTAGCTGTAATTTGGAATACAGAAGGCTCTAGTAATAATGTTTTGAGAATAATCTGCATGAAATAAGGCAGGGTTCTAAGGGTATGGGTAAGCATCTAGAACTTCTTGACTGACATCATGTAATAGAGATGTTTTAGTGATAACAGTAAGGATTGTAGTACAGAGTGTTTAAATAGGCAACATCCATAGTTGGATTGCAAGTATAGCAGCTAGTATAAAACCTATATATAGGCAGACTATTTAAATTAGACACCAAAAGTGTATATATGACTAGATGTACTTTCTAATGTAAGGTAGCTCCTCTGAGGTAATTAGACCATGAGTTATCATGTTCTACAATACTGAATAAAAAAGCTCTAGTCCTTAAAAGACTAGTTTAAAAAAAATAATAATAATAATTCTATAAATATTTTGTAAATATGCTACATTTATTTTTATTTTTATTTTTTTAGTATTATGATAAGGCCTTGCTTATATCTTTATTAATAATTTAAAATAGTTACATATATATATACTATGACTGAGGCCAACATTTGCAGTTAGGGCTAACTGTTAAACTGCTAACTATACAGCTACTACTATTTGTACAAAACAAATAAATTAAAAATTA
>CAJVQA010006333.1:0-15010 GCA_910591915.1 Cetraspora pellucida | reverse complement strand
CACTAAAGATTTAATTACTTTGTACTTCCTTGTCTATGTTTTGCCGATTATTTGTTTACTTAGTATTTTGCGATCTACGGGAAAGAGTTTTATATATAGTTTTATCGCTTAATGTAATTTAAAAAATTTATTGTTGTTATTAATCAAAATCTAAATTCAATTGTACATATTGAACATCGGAATTAAAAATTTGATTGAGCCTTAAACTGTAACTGATTTTTTGGGCGACGCTTGGTTCGTGGGATTTATCAAGCACCCGGTATACTAATAAATTCTTTTAATTACTGACATTTGATTTGTTAAATTTGTATAAAATTGGACATTTGATAAAGTTAGAAGATAAACTTCAGTTAAAGGATATAGTAATTTAATAGTAGAAATTGTTAAAAGTTAATATAGTTTTCTGTGAGATCGGGATGCAGCTATCGTACCAGAAAAGGCTTTTTTTTGTACCAAGTAAATTTTCCTCTCAGTTTTAACAAATAGAAAATCGCGAGTTAACACAGCATTCTAACATTATGAAAATAATAGCGATTCTCCACCTATCTTTAAAAGTTTTTTTTTGATATGATAATAGAAGCCTGCCTAATTATTTATACCGCTAGAATTTTAAGGTTTGTCTGTCACTTTCAAACAATATCATTAGTTGCTTTTGATTCTGTGAATTGTATTATCCAACACAAGCAATCATTCCGGTTAGCTAGTAAAAAAATCAAAGTGCTGTACAGACAACTTAGTACTAACAAATAAATTCAATAAAACTTGCTAATTATTATTAAAAGTTATAAATATCAAAATATTAAAATTAGATCAGTTAAATAAATTAGATTTTTTGGTAAACTATTATTTTAAAAAGCAATAATCATTCAAAGCTAAACCAATTTTATAATTGAACTTAGAATTTGGCTACTCTAATATAAATTTAAAATTTTGTCACTTTATTTTAGTAATGTAGTTTTGATTAAAAATTTAAATTTAGCCTAAATTAACATATAAATTAGGCCACTTACATGTTATAATTATTTTTTAGTTCTAAATTTTTCGGATCCCTTTTAATATGGTTGATTCATTGATAAATGTTGACTATAGAGTAAAGTCACATATATCGAAAAAGAATCCCGTTGTTGATAACTTTTCGATGATTTCTTGCGTGTTGATTAGTTTGCTCGTATACATATGATCAGGGTGTTTTGGTACGATTATTGGTAGTTCCTTGATAATCTTATCAGCTTCTAAGAATTGTTTTTTAATTTTATTTGTATCATCATTATATCCAATCTCTTCATTATTTACAATTCTTCTCCAATTGCCGATTTTTATTGTAATGTTAATTATAGAAGGCCTCTTTCGTGGATCTGGATCCATACATTGTTTAGCTAATTCAACGTAACAATTTGGTGTTCCTGGTGCGAATTCAGGTCTCAGTCCACTACAAATCTTTATTGCGAGACCAGTATCAAACTCATATCCATCAAAAGGTCTTTGTCCGGTTGATATTTCTGCCATGATGACTCCAAATGCATAAATATCCGCTTCTTGTGTGTATAATTTTCCTTGTAAAACCTCTGATGCAACGTATGGCATAACACCATAAATTTTACCTTTCACGTTATTCTCATTTTCATTATTAGACATTCCAAAATCTGAAATAAATGATTTTATAGTTTCATCCTTAGATATATATATCGCTTGATTAACCTCTTGACTCAATAAAACATTGCCACTGTGAAAATCCGAATGTTTATATCCTGCTTGATGAATGCTATTTAAATCACCTATAATATATTCAAGTAATATTAATTTATCATACCAGCTAAGATTTCGAAAATTTTTTTCTAAAAAGGTATGAAGACTTCCATTATCTGCATATTGAAACACCATCAAATATTCATCCATTTCTACATTTTTAGTTAATCCATATATTTTAAGTTTACTACCAGATAACATACATTTCATATGATTGTAAAACTTTATAATAATTTATTTTATTAATTTAATTATTAAATTTTTTAATAAACTATACAATAATTAATTTTAACTTACTTCTTTCAAAGCATCAAGGGGTCTTTCATTAGAACCGGATAAGGTTTTGAGTGCAACTATTTTGGATTGCTCACGTAATCTTATATAACCATTATCATTATCATTATTTTTCTCTACTTTTTTAATATTTCTTATTCCATCTAACCAGGTAGCTGAATATACTGTACTAAATCCTCCTTTACCAATTTTTTCGATATTTTTTAATCTATCGAACGGAATCCATTCAATCATTTGATCATATTCAGCAGTTCTAAGTTGAAATTCTTTTATACAATCATCAATATCTTTATTTTTACTTGTCCATCCTTGTATCATTATATCTGGATCACATGTTGAACACCAAGCTTTTTCAGTATTATCTTTTTTACATTGAATACATTTTCCAAAAGATGGATTACGATAACTAATTCTATAACTAACAATAGGAAACCAATTAGTAAATTCATCATGATTCTCAATTACACCAATTCCATAAAAATAACACATAGAAATTTTCCATATTCCATTAGGATTATTAGTTTCAGCTGATTTTAAATAATATTCAAAAGCTTTCTGTTCATTTTTCTTAACTCCAATTCCCCAATTATAAAAGAAACCAATCCAAAATAATCCTTCTCCATTATTCAATTCTGCTGCTTTTTGATAATATTCAAAGGCTTTTTTTTCATCTTTCTTGATATTGATTCCATAATAATGTCTCCATCCGAGTTCACAAAGGTCTGTACCTGTTTTTTTACTCATTTTTTTTTGTAAAAAAAAAAGGAATGGCGTGATGTTGAAAATTTCACAGTATCACCACATAAGATCTTGCAATTGATTGGATATTATATTTGCATTATGTAAGGGCAGATCTATTTACAATTAGTTCTAGAATTGGTCTCACGATTTATAATTTTTCAAAATTTGACATTAACATTAATAATTTTATATAACAAGAAATACAGCACAAATACGAGTAGATATGTTATATACAAAGCTAATTAAATATTAAGAATTAAATACATAACGATAACGATAAATGTTTAATTATCCAAGTTGTAAATTCCTTTTAAGGACATTTAAAACATCGAATTGCCCATATAGATTAACCTATTTCTGTATTTCGTGTCGTTTAAATAGTGAAACCTAGTAGCTGAGAGTTAGCGATCCTAGCGCTAAGTATATAATTAATTTTCTTAGTACTTGTCACATGTTAAGTATTAAATGAAAGTAGAGATTTTAAGGTACGTTTAGGTAGGTTCCATTCATTTCAATTTAAAAAAAAAACTTGATAGAATAAGCTGCCGGTAAAATAAATTGTCTGTGAAATGAACATGTCTATGAATTAAAATAAACTTGTCTGTAAATTAATTGTCGGTGAACTAAGTTATATCTATATATATATTGCCATTCCCTAATTGCGATCATAATTTGATAACTAACCAATTAGGAAAATTTTTTAAAAAATATATAATGTACACTCTACCCTCATTATAACGGAGTGATCGGGCTGGGAAATTCATCCGTGATAATGAATATCCGCTACAGCATTATATAGTATAGTAATAAAAGTTTTAAAATGCCTTTAGATAATCACTAGCTATAACGGGGGTAGAGTATATATATATATATAATTTAATAATAAATCAGAAACAAAAAAAATGATCCATTTTTTTTATAAATATTATTATGAATATTTATTTATTTACTTCATATGAGTACTTGAGAGTGAAAACCCGTAACCAATCATAATAAATCATTAATGTATTTCCAGGTTTTCACTCTCACGCACTCATATAATATATTTACTTAAAAAATTGGTCATAGTTTAATAAAATTTAGTCAACCCCTTTATTTCACAATCATGTATATAGAATTTTTTTTTTTTAAAAAAAAAAATAACTAAAAAATAACAATAATAAAAAAAAAAAACTTTGTCAAATAAGTATCTATTCTAAAATCCGAACCGTTTATTAATATTCAATTAACTTTAAATGAAAGTTTCTAAAAAAAAAAATACGTAAACTTTATAATGTGCAACCTTATATTTAATATCCAAAAAAGAAAAAAAGAATCTAGTTTTAAATCATTAAAATCACCAGGATTTAATAACCATTAACCTAACCATCTATATATGTAAAGATCTTTAAAAAAAAAAAATAATAAAATTATAGTTAATTGTTTTTTCGGTCTTAATAGTTCAACATCCAGCATGGGTTTGATGCCAGTATAACATTGCTTGAGTAACTCCGAAATAGTGAACCAAAGCAGCTGCCACTACAAAAAAGTGAAATATTTGGTGTGATGATCCCTATAAATTCCAAGAAGTAATCGGTAATTTAATATTAATAATTAAAACAAAGTGATATAAAAAATTAAATAATAATCAATAAATAAATAAATAACTTACAAAGATATCAAATGTTCCAGGGTACCATCTTTCAGGGATCCTAAATCAAATATAAAATTATTTACCCTTAGTTTATAATATTCTACAAATATATTTAATGTGCAGGATAACGAATACACATACCTTGCTCCATAGAACAATGCACCTATAACATAAAGGGCACCCATGGATAATACATAGTTCAAAGAAATTGCTTTAAAACAAGTATTAATCTGTATTTTATGGTGAAAACAATTGTTTTCATAACATATGTCGTAAGTAAATATATGTTTCAAGAAACCTTAACCTTTTTTTTTTAAAAAAAAAAGCTAATAACATACCCCATAAAGAGTTATGCCGTGTGCCAGTGGTACAACAGCACTTAATCCCATGGCTAAAAATAAACCAGTTCGGAACCATCTAAAATGAGGAGATCGAAATCTTGGAGCTACAGCGACGAATATCTAATGATTCAAAAATAAATAAATAATCATGATAGCATGAAGAAGAATTTATTTAGTTATTCATTACGTACCGTAGCAATACCTAGTATAGTTATCAATGATAAATAAAATAACATCCAGCCATAGTCACAATAGAAGCCTGAAAAAGATACAAATAAAAAAAAAAGTTATAAGTCAACTGTATGCAATAGAAGAGAAAATCGTTTAAAACTAATAAATCACTAATTATATTTCATGCTTAAGATAATTGCATGTGCTTTCCTGACATTATTACTTAATGTAAGATAAAGTTTAATCTCAAGTGTAATTTAAGCAATAATACTTAAGCAATAATACAGAAATAATATATAGACCTCAACTACGATGGTTTTCGGTAAATAATACCCTGGATCTCTTACATTCTTAGAGCTTAAAAACTTATTAGTACCTCATAGACTGAAAGTTTATTTATTAAATTGATAATGAGGTACTTTAACCAAGGGTATTATTTTTCGAAAATGATGATATTTTTAGTCAGACGAATATGACAACCGATAATCCGATCTAAAAAAAGGTCAGTTATATCAAATTTATTACCACAAAACCGTGAAATTTTTTTTATATATTGTATGAAAAGCGTGTTATTATAACGGTAGACAGATCCGATTTTTCGAATCGTTATTTCACGATTTTACAGTGTATCATATATAACGGACCTATAATAAATTTTAAGTTTATTCTATTTGATTGATTATATATTAGCTTACCATAATATATTGTTGGATAAAACGATCCACTGTCGTTAAGTTATTTATTTGTTGAAAAAAAAAATTTACATATATATTAATATTAATATGATTGATGCCATATTAGAATGTCGGAGAAAAAAAAAAAAAATGTAATTTGAACTTACACAATCAAAGTCACAATTCCGATATAATCGCATCTATTCCAATCAGCAGATACCTTTACAAGATCAAAAATAACAAAAATGTCGTTATCAAATAATAATAGTATTCTTTTGTTTATTTATATATTTTGCACCATCATAAATTGTATGACAAAACCAAAAGGGGTAAAACATACCTTTTCAGAATGACAACAAAAGGTATGAAAAGTTGAACTAAAGCCTAAACAAATCATAGCGCCTGCCAAGAATGTGTAAACAACAAAGAAATCTTGCCAAACGATATTTGGTTGATCTAACACATAAAAATATGTTACGACCGAAAGAAAGGCAAAGATTATTGCACCCAAGAAGTGAGACCAGATATTAACTTTTGAAATATAAAGTGAATAAGAATAATATTAATAATACTATATAAAGCATAGCAAATATCAAACAGAAAATAGAAAAATCAAAGAAAATTAACGTACTGAATTCGTTATGAATATAAAATAAAGATTGAATGCATTCTATGTATGAGGATGTTGGTATTCGATAACCTAAAAAATGGAAGAATAATAAAGTTTTAAGGAATCTTTTTGGAACATTCTTTTAATAAAAATAGAATTTTTTTTCAATTACAAATTTAAAATTGGAAAATTTTTCCATATAATAAATAGTAATTAAATTTGGATCAAAAATTCAAAGCATTTATAAATCAAAAAAAAAGACATACCTCGGAGTATATCTCGATTATCTTGACACCAAGAAGGTAAATCACCAAAATTACAAAGTGAACTAGCTTTTGCTCCAATAATTGAACCATAAGTTGCTATTGTATGAGCTACTTTACTATTGGAAACATTATTATTTGAAGTATCATTAACATAATTTTCATCTAATTTATCTACTACATCAATGTTTCTGGCATTAATTGAAGTTGTTTCTTCAATAACTGTTGATTTAGGTGTGGATCTTTTTAGAAACGACATTTTTTGTTGTAAGACTATTATTACTATTATTAATAATCGTATTATAAAGACTATGAGAAAAAAGATCTATGAGGATCAGTTAAAAAAAAAAGACAAATTATATCGATAAAATAAGATTAATACCTTATAATAATCGAAAAATTTAAAGGAACAGGCTTAAAAATATTATAAAACTCTACTAAAGGAATACTAAAAGAATACTAAAGGAATAAGAGAAATTTTAAAAATTCTATAAATTCGAAAGAAACGGAGTAAAAACACAAAACAATATCAATCAAAATTGTTTGATCCGGACAATTTAACAAGAAAATAATAAATACATTATTCTGTTACACTTTCACCGATTGGTGAACAAAACTTGTAAATCATGAGACGAATTGGGGAAACGACGATTGAAAAACTAGCAAAAAAAAGGACAAGCTAGTGTAGTAAGAAGATTCTAACAAAAAAGACATATATATCTCAGTGTCTTTGTTTTTTTTTTTAAAAAAAAAAGGCTTACAGTCAAGTTGAAAGAACCTGGTAAATCTTAACAAACATATATATGTAAATCCTGTGGATAGTTGATCAAACTTGTACGTAACTCATTTACAAATTGGGACAAATTTTAATTGGACAATAACGATCGTGAAGAATTGTCACGTGAATAACTTATCGGGAGAACTTTTCTACCAGAGGTCATGTAGGTTTTGAAGTGACATTCTCACGTGGCATAAAATGTTCTCATGGTTTAGAAGCATTATTTTGTTGGCTGAATTTGATTTTTGATTAACCTAATATAGATATAAATTAACATATCGGACCTTTCCTTTCCATTATCCGTAGATTACTGCGATTTCAGATAATGCGTACTTGCATACGCATGCTGTACAATATCAATACATATAAATAATGACATTGTAGTACGTATTCTTAAATTTAATCTAAGTTAGGTAAACCGATTTATTTTTAGTAAGCTACTATATGCTTTTGTACAAATAATTATGATGATCTGATTGGCAAATTTCCGAAGCGGAGTTCGAGGTGGTGTGTAGGATAAGCCCATTGTTTTATCTATCAGTATCAAATTTTTGGTAGCATATTGCGTATTTATGATTCTTTCAAAAAAATTTATCTTCATTAAACGTAATAAAGTGTAATGATTATTTTCACATGTAATAACTAAATTAGTAAATTAGGTTATGGCTTTTTTTCAGCGGTACTGTATTTTATAAATAAATTTAGAGGGTATACTATAAGAATTACTTATTTTAGTTTAGTTATTTATGCTTCTAGTTAGCAGTATTGACGACTAAACCCTCCAAATTTTATTTATACAATATAGTACCTCTGAAAAGAGCAATGTGTAGCATATACTAATACGGTTACTATCATCGGTCTAACGCTAATACGTAATATATGTATGCAGGTTATCGTTCCAATAAGGATTTTTTACCAGTCATTCCATATAAACTAATATGTAAACCTATCGTTATGCAAGTAATTATATTTGTTAAAATTCATCTACGGCGCATTAGCGGAATTAAGCAATCATTTGGTCCCCAAATTTAAATTTTGATTACCAAATTATATCAATGTTAAACCCCTTTTAAAAAAAAAGGGGGGTTACTTTACATAACATATCGCACTGATTAAAAATTAAGGTGCAAATCACATGAATTTCATTAATAAAAACTACTACGTAGCCATGATGAAAGCGTGTATGCATTTGATTGCAACAGCTGTATAATATAAAATTTATGGTTTCGATTGATTTTTTTAAACCCATGATACATCATTGGACACCATAGAGGCGTTCAGGGGGTTTCGATTTGAACATACAAAACCCGTTCATACCCTTATTAAGAACTCTAATCCTAATGCTTACTAAAAATATATTTATTATGATTTTCCTAATTAAAAATCTTGTGTACTAATGGCTTGGAGGGTCATTTTGTTAGCAAAGCTCCCGTATAATGTTAAGTTTTTTTGTTTGTTTTAAATTTTATATGTTTGTACGCATTAAAGAAAAATGTTCTGCAAAAAAACTTATTATTAGAATTTATTTACTATGATTAGACAGATTATAGACACTCTAGTAACTTCTGCCAACTAGAAACTCGTACAAGAAGGTCCTCATATTTCCGGTCGGAATACCTCGAAATCATGATCGGAAAGGCCGGAATTAATCACTAAAAGTTTTACTAATGAAGTCATAGCTCACTCATTAAGTAAGCTGATAATTTTGGTCAGAAATGATTGCCTAAATCCGATGGATCCGATCCGGAAATTTGGGGATCCTGTAAAAATTGGCAACTAGGGGTAAACTAGGGGTGTTAAAACTAGTGTTGATTTGAAGCAGCCTCGGAAGTCGACTTTAACTTACTCAGAATCTGATAGAAATATGTTTAATACAATAAAGTGACTGTTAAAGTCGATTAGAAGCCTGCATTGGGTCCCGTGACCCGGCCCATTTAGCGGGCCAGGTCGGGCCAAAATTTATAATAAATTTTGTGGGCCGGGCCGGCAAAATTTTTTTACAACTGTTTCATAAATTCTGGAAAATATGGCAAAAATTGACCGGTCGAATATTCCGATTCGATATGTTTAGATAAACTTTTGATTCGAATGTGATTACATCCGAATCAAAGGTTTATCACTGCCGAATCAAAACTTATAGAATCGGCAAATATTAGGTCGGTCAATTTTTTCCAGAATTTATGAAAACAGCTGTAAAACTAAAAGCGTCTTTAAAAAGCTCGACTCAAGTCGACCCATATCAATAATTGTACCAAGAACAATGTAATGAATCAAGATGTATCAGGTTGGTGCAATCGATTAAATTTAAATTTTAATTGCTAATGATAATATATTGATATATAAAGCATTTAACATTTTTATAAAGTGTATTTTCTTGTACTAGTGGAAATTAACAGCCTATATATTAACGTTAACAACAGTAAATTTTCTCTAAAATAGGTAACGCCAATGAAAAACCGACTTCAGACTTCAAGTTTATCATTGGTATTCGACCCTAACTAATGACATATATGACATATATGATGCGCAATTATATAAGTCTCTGATCAGAGCTGAATCCGAATCCTGGTTTTCCTTGGCGTCACTCAAATTACGTGAATCAACCCCCAAAATATGTTCATTATTAACGTTAGTTATCTACATTTACGAATTCTGCCGAAATCAATGTGACTTTCAATTGATTAGGTGTCTTCCAATAAAAGTAATAATTATATTAATTCTGCTCGTTAAAATATTTAAGATATATGCGTATATTTTATGGTTCTAACCATATTTAGCGTCAGCGTTAGAAAATTGACTTAGTCGATTCAATCGAACACATCTTACAAGCCATAGTAGACTAAGCCGATTTCTAATTATTAATTCAATCAAGTTGATTGACATTAAATCATATGTGGTGTTGCTTTTAATCGGTAATACGCGGTAACGGTAACAAACAATGGACAAAATTGTGGCATGACGTATTCTTATTCTGATAGTTTCAAGCATGTTTCACCAATTCAACACCAATCAATCGGAATCTCCCGCTCCGGTATTTTTATAATAAATTTTTGTGCTCTGTACGATAATACGAATTCTATATTTACGTATAGTTAACTACGTTTCAACAAATCAGTTGTTCAGTAAACACTTTAAAAAAAACTTATCATTGCTAATTGACAAGGTATTGATTTTTTAAATAAAATTGTTCTTAAGTAGGACTAGTTCGAAGCGATACAAGGGGTAGAGTTCAGCTTTCATTAATCAACAAATATAAATTAGCTATAAATTTAAATTTTGTTTTTTTTTTTTTTGTATAGATTGGGATCAAATATAGTGCGTATAAGGACCTATTAATAAAATTGATGATTAATAAACAATTAAATTTATAGTAGGGATCCTCCATACGTATTATTTTAATGCAATCAATCGTGCTATTATCCGGCCGTTGTGGTGCACCCAACCTAACATATACGTACGTACCATTTTTTGGATGTTATGAGCTGCTTCAATAATGGTATTATATCACAACATTCAGCCACATTTCCCAGATGCGCTTATATCAAGTATCAATTTAGCTACATAAACACATGATACCATAATTACGTTATCGTTAGTTATTATTATCTTCATGATTATTGTTATATTACGTCATTTAACAACTTGCAAAAAGCTCATGATTCTATCATCTTTACATGGAAGTAACCTTGTTTTAAGGAAAATCAGGGGTGCACTTTGAACAAAATATGAATGATGTAAGTAAAGGATTCTAAATGCACTCCTTAGCTCAGTCGGATACTCCTCTCCCTCGTGATTTTTATCCAATTAGATCGAAAGATCAGGTTTAGTGTTAGGAGTAAGTCACGTTAGGAAATGCACAGTTGTAATTAAAGTTGACATACTAAGAGCTTGCACTTTTTGAGGTTCGGGTTAGTCACATGTATATTTTTCTTTGATTGGATAGTTGAATTTCTTTAATTTTATACCTTCTCTAAATGCACACTTACCTCCAGTCCTTGTAGCGTGCACTTAAAGAGTTTTGATTATTATAAGCATAGTGTTGTGTCCTAAGGACCCAAGCACTGTCGTGATCGTGAAAAGTTACGATTTTTTCATTGAGTTATCGTTACGATATTTAGTTGACATTTAGTCGAACGATAACGATAATGAATGTCGTAATTATTTCTAACCGACCATAGCCATATGTTAACCATGCAAATGATCAAAAAAAATGTCGTAATAAATAAAGAAGATATAATTTTTATGAAATAACCATTATTTCATTATCACTTCATTTCAAACAGACGAACTTGGAATTTGATCGTATGGTCGAACTTGTACAGACGAACTCTGAATTAGATAGCTTTGATTAACTTAACTCAATATCTATTAACTTAATATCTATTGCTATATCGATATACAAACAACTTTTGTACATTTTTGACTATTATTTTATAAAGCAGAACTGATGGCCATTCTCTCAGCTATTTCTACTACACCCTGAAATGCAATAGTCAACATTTTTACAGATTCCCAACCTAATAATGAGGGAGCCTTATCTAAAATTGCAAGGCCAATATGAAATGTATATGCCAATATCACTGGAATTAAATGTTGTATTCGAATATAAATCATATCTTCAAGTTTAATTATCAGATTTGAAACTTTCCTAACTACAACAATACTGAATAAAATTGTTACTATATAATGACCTCCATTTTTTTCGAAAATAAATCAATCTGCATTAAGCTAATGCCGGCTGATTATGTCCTTTCAGGAATTCGAGTTACATTAGATCAACATATACATGTATTGATATTCTACTTCACTGTATACTTAATGGATTCGAAAAATTGTATTTTGATTTCACTTCTTTAATCATTTCATGATATAAATCAGGATAATCAAGAAACAATTCATCTCACAAACTAATTCTCATTTGTTAACAAAAATCCTTATAATATAAAGTTTGTCATTCTGTCGTAAAGGCAATACTTTAGACAATAAAATCACGCGAATAAAAAAAAAATTCTAAATTTTGTAAATATCTGATATCTAAATTATTTTAATAGCCAATGTTTAAGAATTTAGATAGAATATTAAATTTAATAAATAACCTGTTGGTATATTTATTCTTTAATAAAATAAAAAAAAAACTAACAGTTTGATTTAAAACCTCAAAGACATTTAAAACACTTGGAAGTTATTCTTATTTGTTTAATAACTAGACAATTGGTTTGATTATTAGTCTTCATGGCATAGCATATCTTCAATATTTTTTTTTTTACATCTTTAATTTTTGATTCGAAATTTTGATAAGCGAATTGATTTTGGTTTTTATTTTATTTAAAAGTTGTATCACTGTATCTAAGTTGAGATAATTTAAGCTTTATTACTTTATTTTCAATAGCAAGTTTTTAACAATGTTTGAAATAATCAATAGGCTTTTATTTTTTCAATAGTCTTAACTAGTATTATAAACTTTTTTAAATAAAGAATGTATATCGATATTATTTTATAAATTATTTCAAACAATAATATTAAAGCCAATAGAAAATGTTTCTATGATATTACTTATTTAACCAATTGTAATTGTTTATTTATTCTTTATTTTTTTTTATGTTTGATTAAGTTCTGTATTCTTGTACTGTGCAAGGTAGAGGGTTCTGTAGCCTGGCCTGGCCTGAAGCAAAATTTTATAATTGCGGGCCGGGCTGGGCTGAAGAAAAATTTAATATATGGGGGTGAGTCAATAAAAAAGGGACAAATCATTTTTAGTAAAATTTTTAAAATTTTTAAATTTAAATAACTCAACAACTATTTAATCAAATCTGCTAAAAATATTTTTATTTTAATCTTGAAATTATATAGAACTAAAATAAAAAAATTTATCAAATTTAATAAAATAGTTGTTAAGATATTTAAGCTTAAAGTCAAGCAAACTTTTACTTAGAAAAAATTTGCCTTTTTTCTATTGACTTCCTTCCATATAGAGGTCAGGCCAGGTTGAAGAAACATTTAATATATGGAGACTGGGCCAGCAAGAAAATTTTAATTCTAAATGTGAGCCAGGTTGGATCACAAAAATAAGCAATTTGCAGGTTCCTAGTGCAAGATATCTGGGTATTTTACATTCCATATCATAACAAACTTAGATTTATACCTTTAGGTATCTTGTATGGCATGAGATATATTACATAAGAGATTTTGTATAAAGAGAGTATATAAAATAGAAATGATTGCCTTGTAAAATATCTAGATCTTTTTAATTTTTCATGTTTTGTAAAAAGGTTTTAATATATATTATATACAAATAGTAGTTTTAAGATTTTATAAACAATAAAATATAATCTGTATAACAAATATTTAACCAATATTAAAAAAGTTAAAAGTTAAATATTGTTAAAATTTTTTTTTTTATAATTTTTTATTTTATTTTTTTTATGAATTGTATTTTTTTTATATACATATATTAAGAGTAGTAAGTACTATTATAAAATTATATATAAACTTAATAGTAAATACTTTTTATAATTTAAATTATAAAATGTATTATTAATTAAATTTATTTTAAGCTTTTAAACAAATTTGTAAAGTAAGTTTTTGTAATTCTAATAGTAATAATTTTATTAAAATTAGTTAAAATCTTATTAAATTATCAAAATTTAAAGATTAGATACAATTTTTTATTATAAAGTTTTTTATATAACACAGGTTAAATGAATGAATAAAGGGTGAATAATAGGTAAATAACAGAAAAAAAACTGCCATTATTTTACCCTATATCTGTCAAATAATAGCAGTATAACAGCAGCATAACAGCAGAATAATAGTAAAATAACAGGAGGTTTGTTAATATAAGTAACATAATAGTAACATAATAGCAAAATAATAGAACAGTTCTATTATTTTATTTTTAGTTACAAAGACTAAAAGTAAAATAATAGAACTGTTTCATTATTTTGTTATTATGTTACTATTATGTTACTTATATTGACAAACCTTCTGTTATTTTACTGTTATTTTGCTATTATGCTGCTATTATACTGCTATTATTTGGTAGATATAGAGTAGAATAATGGCAGTTTTTTTTCTGTTATTTATTCATTATTTACCCTTTATTTATTCATTTAACCTATGTAGAACTACAGAAATTAACTAATTAAAATAAATTATTTTGTATTATCTAGACAAATTTAAGTTAACTTAAACAAACTTTATAACATATATAAGTATATTTTTTTATAATTAATATACTTTACCACTACTTTATTACACATTGGACCTCTGATATTGACTTAAACTATACAAGATTTTATCCTTTATCTCCTGTCAGCTACAAACAATATACAGGATGCCATCTTAATTCTCATAGAATTAACCAAACCTGTACTATTGAAGTCTCTGCAATTATTTCTGCACAATTTTTTGGCAGAACCAACTCAAAGCACCAACTTAATCTCAATGCCAATTACTTGGACCTTATCTGCTCCACAGCTGTCAAACATCCAACTTACATCTCTCCTTCACCTAACATTTCTATTACCAACTCTATCACCTCCGAAATCTTTACTCCAAGTGAATTTACTGACAAACTTATATCCATTTCACATCACAACCTCTCTTACCAGCAACCATCTTTCTATACTAATGGTTCTGTAATTGATATTGGTACTGACCAATGCACAATGGGCATCAGTTGAATCCAAGTTGATAATAATAACCAAATTACTAATTCCTTCTCTGCTAAAATCAAATTCTGGCCTTCATCTTACAAAGC
>CAJVQA010006332.1:0-15012 GCA_910591915.1 Cetraspora pellucida | reverse complement strand
TGAAAGATTTTAGCTTCTGTAATCTAATAAGAAGTCTGTAATTAAATGTAAAGCCCTGTGGTTAAAGTCCAAGTGCAGTACAATGATGAAAATAGAAATTCTCAGAAGGAGACCCAATTATAAAATAAAGGCACTATGTGTAACAAGTGGTTGTTACAGAAGATTATGATTATGGAAAGATTGCACATATAAGTCTTTTAGGCTAGAGTAGTACTAACATCCTTATACCTTCTAATATAAGCAGTACCAACATCTCTGCATTTAACTTGTAGGGTACTTGCTTGGAAGAATAATTAACAAATTGTGCAAATAAGTCTTAATTGGGATCTAAAGAGAGGATTTGATTGGGAGAGTAGTCTAAAAATAATCAAGACTAAAATAGTAAGAGAAGCAGTGAATATGAGAACAGACTGTAATAAAGAATTAGTCTAATCAAAAAATTGGAAGCACCTCTGGCACAGCTGAATAATCTAATTATAGAAAGAAAGATTTTGGAAGTAGATGTATAACTTTCTTATACAATGTAAAAGTACCAGATCAGATTTTGGTCATACCTATATGAAAGTCTATAATGAACAAGACTAGAAATCAACCAACCAATATGAGATAAGATCTGCAAAGTAGTATAGTATCACTGGGGTCAGTGTAACTTCCTGGACATAACCAGAATTGTCCTGCAAATATTGTTGAATAAGCTGAAAACTTGCAATATATAGTAATATGGTATCACTAGAGTCAAAGAAACTTCCTAAATATAACCAGAATTGTTCTGTTTATAACAAGTTTTAGTCTTTATCATAAAAAGAAACATTATGTTGGGGATTAAATGCAGCATTGAGTTAATGTATGATGCCAAGACCTAGGGCATCTGCAAGAACAGTGGCAGCAGATTTGGCTTGAGATACAGATTGATCAAAAGATTAATGATAACAGCAGATCTGGCTTGAAATATAGGTTTATTGCAGATTTTGGACTATTATTGGAACATCTTAGGGAAAATAATAACAGGCATAACAAAGATGGAAAGATTATAAAAATCAGACATACCCGAATAGGACCAATTTGGGAGTGGTACAATAATAAAAAGGTAAAAAATATAGAGAACAAGATAATATTAAATATAGTTAGATTAGGAGACAAAAGAAACAAAACCAGGTAAAACATGTAAGTGGAACATATAAGTATGATTTATAGAAGACAGTATTCCTGGCATTTGGGATGCCATATTAAGTTTGGTAGGTATTCTTGTCTATGTAATAGTTTAATGTATGTCATGACTGCAAGTAGTTGTCAAGATAACTGCATGCAGGCATGTAGCAGACATGCATTTAGGTGCTATAAGAGTAACTGGGTGAAGTTAGTGATGTAAAATTAGATAATATATAGTATTAGTAATTAATCCTAAAATGTAACCATAAATCTGTATTATATTAAATTAAAGCTAATAAACCAATTGGCATTGTCACCAAATTTAAAAAAAAAAATTTAAAAATAAAACTTTATACTTTTATAACTAACTGTAATAATATGTAATAAATTATAATTTATATTATTTTTAAACTATCAATTTAATTGTATATTTATTATAATTTAAATTATAATTCAATATAATTTGATAGCTCTACAATATATTAAAAATAAATAATAAAAACCTATATAAACTAATTATAATAATATATACTATATAATAAATATTAATTATATAGTACAACTTGCAATTTATGTAAACTATTAAGCTTAAAATATACTAATCCAAATATTTGCCTACCACTTTGTTGTGCTTTATATAAAATTAATATATAACTTGACTATTAAATACTTTATAGTTACTATATAAATAACATTTTATATTATCAAATCTAAATAAGTTTTAACTATTCTAGTAGGTTTAGGTTGCAGA
Source organism: Cetraspora pellucida (assembly GCA_910591915.1). NCBI lineage: Eukaryota > Fungi > Glomeromycota > Glomeromycetes > Diversisporales > Gigasporaceae > Cetraspora > Cetraspora pellucida. The sequence continues at coordinate 13,112 of CAJVQA010006332.1, read as the reverse complement.
TAAATTAAATAAATAACAGTTAGTTTCTTTCTATAATCTGGACTTTACTTTTGTAATAAATTTGTAATTAAAATAAATTTTGTAATTTATATTCAAAGAAGCCCTTAAAAGTATTTTTAACAAATTAATAAAGATATAAGCAAATCTTATCTTAACTCTAAAAAATATATATATATGTAATTTGATAGCTTAATTACATATTAATTATAAAATTTTCAAACAAATTTGTCTAAAAAATAGTTTAAAAAAAATATTTTAATATTAGAATTTTGCTCTGTTAATAATATATAAATATAAAATTAAAGCATATTTAAATTATTTAAAAACTTAAAAAAAAACAAATATAATATTAATATTAAATAAACAAAAAAAAATAAAATATATAAAATTTTGTATTAGATAAACTTGATGTCATAATAAAAATTTAGAATGTCTTTCAGATATGCAACAAATTAAATAAATACTTATTAAATAAACAACCTTATATATAATATAATAGATAAAATATATAAAGCAGAAAGTATATAAACAATTGTAAAAAATAAATTGATGTGTATTATTAATACACACATCAAAAATAAATATTATAAATTTTATTGAATTATAATATAAGAAATTAAAAAATATACCTATTTAGCAATTAAACAAAACTAATAAATGTAGAATTATAAAACTATCTACTTAATAATTAAAAAAATAAAAAGTAGGAGGTAGTATTTTAAAATTATATATAAACCTAATGGTAAATATTTTTTATATTTAATTTTATAAAAAATTATATTAAGTAAACCTAATTTTAATTTATAAGTTTGTAGAGAAGGTTTTGTTGATTCTAATGATAGTAAAATCATTAATATTGAGTAAAAACTTAGTAAGATATAACTTTTTAAAGATTAGATATAAAAATTATTAATTAAGTTAACTTATAAGGTTATGTAAATTAACTAATCAAATCTAATAATCTTGTATAACCCTGGCAAATTTTGAAATATTTTGGAAAACTTTGTAATATATACAAGTATATTTTTTTAAAATAATACAATACTTCAAAATTTTACTATAATAGATAAATAATTTTATTTATAATATTATAAAATTTTTTTATTGATTAATTAAAAAATAAAAAAAATTTATTAGTAGCATATATCAATTTTAGATGAAAATGTTAAAATATTATACATTTCTATATAAAAATAATTTACATTACCTCTTACTCTAAAACCTAAGCAAAAAAAACAAAAATGCTATAAACTTACTAATACAGATTTAGATGTTTTGTTTGTTTAAATAATTAATATTATTAAATAAAATTATTAAAAAAAGTAACTCTAAAGTTTATATAAAAATTTATATATAAAAATTAAATTTTGAAGAATGACATGCAAATATATTTTTTCATGTGTCAAAAATTCTATACAATATCAATTTCACATATGATTTTGTTCACCAAAATGAAAAAAATCTAAAGAAATTCTAAATACTACTTTGAAAAATTAGATTGATACAATTCAAAAAATCTGAAATCAATATAACCAAATAGATAAAAATTGAATAACTAGCTATGACTTGGAATCAATTATAGATACTGAAATGAAGAAAAGATCTAATATAATGAATGCGCTATCCCAAATTCTGGTGAAGATAGAACCTACAGCTATATTACAAACCAGAAATGCTAAAATTATTAGTATAAAATAGCAATAAAAATTTTTATTCAAAGTTTAAAATAATTAACTTTAAATATTAACCGGATTATTTATTACCGTATGCATTGAATAAATTTCGAAAGATAAATAACGTAAAATCAGTATAGTAACTATAAATTAAAATGTATAATACAGCTTATCTATAAGGCTACGAATCTACAGTATAAAAAAAGCATTTGCGGTTAAATATTTAATGCCAAAATATTTAAGAGATATTAACATGATCCATCGTTTTTTCTGTACTGGTTAATGATTATAAAGATAGCAAAAAATTATTTAACTTGCATTTATTTTCATCATTGCATTTTCTAATTTTTTGATCAGTGAATCTTATTGGCTGGGATAAATCAAGTCTTAAACCGGTTTGGGCACATAAAGTAGGATTTTTTAATAGTGTTTTACTATGCTGAATTATAAATTGGAAGGTTCTCTGATTTTAAATTTGAAACTCTATTTACGTGATTATTAACCAATAAAATTTTGTTCTTTCGATCATATAAAACTGAAACATAGTAGATTAAGGACTTAGTTAGGTGAAATCGTCCAATATAGTCCAGTTTTTAAAACTGGACTTTAATTCAATACCCAACACTGACTGTAATTGCCTTCGATAATTACGCAATATTAACTATAAATTTCTGTTAGGCATAGAATCTTTTTTCCAAATGATGTTATAAGATCGTGTTAATAGCAATAGATTAACTAGTTGTAGAAAAACTTAAGGTTCATGCACGAAATTCACGTCATCTTTAACTGAAAAGGATTGTTTAAATTGTTTAATAAATAATAATTAAATTCGGCGATCCTAGTGGTATAGCGTAATTATTCCAGTGATTCCGAACCTTGACTCTTTTACAGTGCTCATTTTACAAATTAGAATATAACTTTTCATTCTAAAGGCAAAAATTTTCAATATCATTCTGAATTCCATATTAACTAAAGCTAATATATAATAGCTTAATGTAATGTACTTGATAGTTGGCTAAAATCAGCAAATAAATTATTACATCCATATATTGTAAATTAATAATTTAATTGCCACAATATTATGTAATTAGAAACTACAAATTTTTATAATAAATTAAAATATTTATTATATATCTTTATAAAAAAGTAGGCCATTAATTATAAATTTTACAACACCCAATGTTTTAGTTACAATATTATGTACTCAAATACCTACATATAACTCAATATTGTTTAATATTAAGGCAAGATTAATTTTAAAGTTAGAAAAACGTTATCACAAAAGAATTTTTGTTGAAAAAACGTTGGGATATAAACACCCATGTATATACGAATAATGTAATAGCAGAATACAGATAGTAATCTCTAAACTAAAATAGAATAAATTCACAAGCATATAATAAAAATCTAAAACATTCTATTAATTATAATTCTATTTCTAATATAACATTAAGATTATAAATATCTAATATATATAAGCAATGCTTAATATTATATAAATATTATATAATCTTAAACATATCTGGCTTTTTACAAATACTTCAATTTATTACCTGCTTGAATAAATGCTTCATTTGATGAATAAACATACATTTTTCCCGAAGATACACCAACAGTCATCAGATTTAAATCTAAAAAAAATAATTATTAATAAAAAAATTAACCAATTAAAAGTATAATATTCGCGAATATGAAAATTACATAACAAATGAGTGCAACACAATTAAAACATGCAAATTTTGTTTTTCTGAAATCTCAATTTATAAAAACGGGCTTATCAAATACATGACTCAATATTATATGACTTAGAATTTATACATCATTTATCAAAGGTCTAATCTGCCGTTTCTGTAAAGTAAAATTTCCGTTTTAATTGTGCAGCACCCAAATACGCAAATGTAATTGGCGCAGTAAAATTGCTAACCAATCAAATTTGCGTATTTTTGTTCATGCAATTTGGTATAGACAAAATAAACAAAACAAATATTCTATTATTAATCTACAAAAAAAATAATTAACAAATAAGCAATAATTACCCGATGTTATCTTAATTGATGTAACAGGACTATCATGATGTGAAAACTGGTAAATCATATTGTTACTTGATGCTAATGTAACATTCCATATCCTTATACAATTATCATTTCCTCCACTAACAAGTATGTTACTATCAGGAATCCACTGCAATGACATAATTCCATCATGCAAAAGACCATCATTTGGATCTTTTAAAAAATTTAATAAGTAATAAAAATCAAAATTGCAAATAAAAAAACACTATATATTTAAATTCTAACTCACTCTCATGTTTTAATTCATGTAAGCTTTGATTTAAATATCGTTTATCATATACGTATACAGTGTTCATCATTCCACCAAGTGCAATATACTGATCATTAGGCGAAATTGATATAATATTAATATCCTTTTCACCAGTAAATGCACATAATGTGGTTTGAGACAGCATATCCCATATATGCATAGAACCATCTCCTTCTCTGTCTTCAAGTCCAGCAGTAGTTCCACATGTAATCCATTTTTCTAAAAGAATTCAAATTTCGAAATCATGATATAAAATACTAAATTAGATATTCAAATCACTAAAACCTACCATCATGTGAAACATCTAAGCAACTAACACTACTAGAAATTAATTGTTTATTATAACACGTCTTCTTTCTACTATTTATATCCCAAACTTTAACTACTCCAGTAGAATCACTTGAATTGCCATTATACCCTGCAATAACCTGATAACTTGAAACAAAATTAACATCGCTCGATACTCTATTACATTTTTCCTCAATAAATTCTTGTGATACCATGGTACATGCTTGCTTTTTGTCACTTCTTATAAAGTGAACTTGAACTAACCTAGATTCATGCAATAAACGTTATAAAAAAATATTCTAGTAAAAACATCCAGACAAGCATACATACCCTGAGTCCTCACACGATGCAAATTGATATTTTGTTCCATACGTTGGCCTTTCACATACTGACAATCGATGTATTTTTGATTGGCAAACTGTATAGAAATTTTACATAAATATAAATATAAATAGATACCCCAAAATTTTGAAAGTATTAATTTATGTACCTTTTGTGTTAAAAGGCTTTAGATAAGATTTAGCATCGCCAGTTCGCCAAACCTATCAAAATCATCGTTAACAAAAGAAGATTTGTAAAGCTAAGAATATAAATAATTTTGATACTTGGAATCGATCAACTACCTTAATAGATGCATCAGTAGATGCTGAAAAAATAAATTTTCCGTCCGGTGAAATTTTGACATCGGTTACTGTAGTCCAAACATCTAACAATAAAATATATATAATCATAAAGCCGAACTCAATCCTTAACTTTCTTAACTTTGAGACTTACCTAGTTTCGAAATCGAATCTTCCTCGATATGACCCCAAAGATTATAAACTGCCCCTAAAAATTAATTGGGAAAATTGAATATGATGGATGAAACTTTCAAATGTACTATGAATAAATTATTACCCTGCTTAACGTCAAGAAATTGCAAATTTCCAGGAAAGTTATAATTTGGATCTATAAATGATAAAAATCAAAAACAATATTCAAAATTAAAATGTGAAAATGTGCAAGCTAAAATAAAAACTTACAAGTGATCCATACCTGCATTCGCAATATATCCCATAGCTATAATTGGTCTATTTTATAACATATTAGTAAAGCTAAATATCAATTATAATGTACAAAGTTGTAAAATTAAACGTACTCTGAAGGGTTACTATAATTCAAAGCAATCTCATTCACATCACCGCTTCCACATTTGAAATCGTAAGATTTTAATTGATTTAATTTATGAACAATCTGAGACTCTGATGAAGAAAACTAACATAAATGATGTATATTTTAAAATGTGTAATATATGAATAGTGTCTTGTACGACATTAAATTTCATTAAAAACAAATTAAATTCATAACATACAGTCAGGGACTTATCAAATATATCGTTTAAAGCCATGTATGAAATCACCGTCAAAACGTTGTCGATATCATATGATGGACCATCCTATTTAAAATGAAGCACGGTAATCTATGAAATGATCAGTAAAACCATATACTAAATAAGAGTAACTTACCAAATAAACTTCTTGTTTCATTGCTGTTTTAATCTTGTAGTCACGCTTTTCAAAGAGTAACTTCTTCGCGATGTCTAAGATACGACAGAACATTAACCAATAATTACAAGCAAGATATTCAAGGAACAAGCGTAAAAATACCTTGTTCTTTGTCATGTTTAAAATAAAGCTATGCATATTATCTAGTCAATATCAATTGAAACGTTTATACCTTTAAAAGCAATTAATTAAAGCACAGCATACCGCTTTGATTTCAATATCTTGAGGAGATATCGATTGTACCTCAAATTCTGATTTACGAGTTGATTTCTTTATATTTTGTGTTGAGAAGTTCTGATTTACGGCTTCATGAGGATTCACCACTATATCTAATTTTTGTGCTTCTAAATTTAAAGTATCGATTCTTTTATGACTCTCAACGACAAGCGGCTGGACTAATTCTTGTGTAACCACAGCGTGAACAGGAGGGCCGTTTGTCAAAGTAATATCATCCTCCTCATCGCTCGAAACGAGAGAAATTGGATTCGATTTACTCCCACTGGCAAAACATTCAGGTAGAATATTTTTGTCCTCATCAAATAATTCAAACTGACTTTGACACTTTTCCCCCCGCGATTTCTTATCCAACACACGTAGTGGTGATTTCGTACGTACAAAGGTATAGCGTTTCAATACAGTAGCAGCAGGACGTTTCATTGGAACAATACACGCTTTATTTACCGTCCCGCTATAAATTCGAGATTGAATGCACTGATTAGTTAAACATTGATTGTTGGTAAGTTTTGCACAAGATTTTTTTGCTTTTTTGAAGGATTGTGAAGCGCTATATTTTGTAAAAGGCATATCTTTTACCGTAAATAATTTGATATATCACAACATTAGTAAACTTTTTTACAACTAAATATTAAACCAACAATAAAGTTAGTAACTCAATTACCATTTTCATCCAATATCATTAGGTCTGGTAATGACGAGTTATGGTTCTCCCTCGTATCATTTACCCTATTGGTAGAGATAATATTGTCGCGGGAAGGAACGTCATTATGATCTAAAACCATTCCAATGTCACCAAAATATTTCACTTGCATAAGTTGACCGGGCATAGAAAGTTGTGAGGCATCCCGAGAAATTGTGTTTGAATTGTTGATATTTATGAAATTACTATATTTCTTGACAAATGTTGAAAGCTTTGAATTCCTTAATTCTGATGGAATCTCAAAATCGGAGCCTAGCCGTTTTATCTGAACCACATATTCATTTAATTTCTCTAGACATTTATCCCAGCTAAATTCATATATGGCACTCCGAACAGGATCACTTTTATAAAGAAGATACTTCTTGTAAATTTCTGATAGCTCATTAAGTTGTAACTTTGCGTTGTGGACTCTAAAATTATTAAATAATTGACTATAAGATTAGAAAATTTAAAAAATTTAGTTCAACCGAAAATAAGCATAAATCTTACATAGGTTTAAGGTCCATAGGGCCCGAAGAGTTATAATGGTTTCGAACAGTATTTACATCAATATCAACCGATATACCTTCCATGATGAAGTTCATGTTATCTCCTTTATGGTATTTTGAAAAAGGAATATTAAACAAGATAGTTAAATATACTAAGCTCTAAATCTCTTTCGATGAGATAACGCGTCTATTTAAGTATGTATCAAAATTTTAAAGTAGAAATATCATATATAAGCTTTTTAAAAAGGCATTTTGACGTAAAATTAGACAATAACCCAGTAAACGCTGCCAATTTTGACGCGAAATCAAAATAACAAACGCAAGAAAAATAATCATAAGCCACTAACACATTACTTACCTTTAAAAATATATTTCTTAAGTTATTTTTATGGGTTAATTGTTTAATATTATAGTCTTAAGCACAAAAGAACTAGATTGTTACAAAAGAACGTGTTCTTTTAAACCATAAATTTTAACATTTCGCGTTTTACACTAAACCAAAAGGGATGAACCAATCACTGGTTCTAGTTTAGAATATTTAAGATTATAAATAGTAAATAATTATAAGGTTACACATCATTTGAATATGTGACATTAGAGAATAACAATACAGATAGTATTATTTCATATTTATCACATAAGTGATAACTGCGATAGTTCTAAAAACAATAATGATCCAAATTATTATGATGAAAAAATTGTCATAAAAGTCGTTATTTCATACCCTGTATATCAAAGATTCAACAATACTATGACATTCTTTTTAGTTATAAATAGTTTCTCGAATGTTGTTACTAAAAAAACGCACGTACATACTAATCGAATTGTTAATGCAGTGATCAAAAAACTCAAATTGAAACCATGCAATTAAAAGAATATTACAGAGAATTTTGGAAATTTTATTATAATTTGCTAAAAATTTAGTATTTCAATCGACTTAGAAATTGGCTTCATTATTGGCTAATACAACGTTTAGAACAGTAAGATATGCATAAATATTCTGCAAACTGTTGCATATTTTATTGTTCTAAGGGTAGAGTACATGTCATAGGATTTGCGCAGTAAATTTAGATATAGAAAAGTTGTTAATAAAATTTTTTAAAACCATTTTTCGCAGGTGCGTTGTGACGCACCCCATAAGATCAGGTGTAACGTGAAATTCAAAGCAACGATTATTTTGTGATTAGAGTTAGCGGTAAGTAAGGTTAGAATAGTAACAAAAGGTATACCTATAGTAAAATCTTGCAAAGAATTTTTTTGTTAGAACCCGAAAGATAGTAGCATATGCGAAATTTTGAGTTATAAGCGATTTTTGGCAAAGCGAACTATCGATGTAAACCAAACCCGGTAGTTTTGGATTTAGTAGATTTCCAAAGGTTTTTACCGAATTCTACAATTGCGTTGTAACTTAAACTATATTTGGGACTAGTCAAAACTTTCGGCCAAGTCCCAAATTAAACATTATTTTTGGTCAATTACATATGATGTCGCAGTTTCCAATATTCATTGCGCCTTTACAATATTTTCATTCCGTCTCCTAATATTTCATTGCACCTTTCCTATCGTTTTATTTCGCTCTTTTCTAATGTTTCATTACGCTCTTTCCTAACCTTTTATTGCGCTCTTTCCTAACCTTTTATTGCGTTCTTCCTAATCTTTTATTATATTCTTTCCTAATCTTTATTGTGCCCTTTCCAAATTTTTTATTGAGTTCTTTCAATAAATCGGCATGAGAGACAGTATGTAGGCGATGTGGTATTATAGCAATATGACATTATGCTAATACTTAATATTGCTTACAGTGTTTACAACAATACTGAAGTGTCTTAATCTTGAATTATAAATTTGCTAGCATAGTTGATCTTTTCTTTTCTTTGAAAAAAAGCTATTAGCTTCAAAATATTATTTAATTTTTATTACCACTTTGATTTTTATTATTTTTGGCATCAATTCATCATTTTGAATTTATAGTTTATACAAAACAAACAATATCATCAACGATCTGTTTAAAGAATGTATAATAGAAATTGTGACCTACTTTAATTCTTTAAATTTTATTTAGAGAAAATCTATATAAAACTATATAAATAAAATATAAAATAATTCATAAAATTTGACAAAATATATGTCAGCTGGTGTTTCTTCAAGTAAGATTGATAAAAAAAAAAAAACTAAGAAAACAAACAAAAAAAAATATATATATAGTTGCAATTCAGTTTACTAACTACACATAATATAGTAATAAAAGTTGCAAATCTGTAAAAATTGAATAAGTCTGATTTTTGATTTAAGTTTTTTTAATACAACTATCAATATCTTTATATCCATTCATCTGTACTTGTACTCTTCTGAAAATTACATATTTAGTGTCAAGCTGATGAAGTATTGTATTATATTAGTTGCAATTTACATATTTGTTATTTATAATATTTTTTTAAGAATAAATTTACTATAATTATTTAGTTGATAGCTTTTTAAGAATAAACAAACTCAAAGAATTAAAATCATATATGGGTAAATTTTTTTGATTTGATAATTATTAAAAATTATATGATGATATTTTATAAAATTTTAATTTAATCATTTATATAATATTATGTAATTACCAAAATTAAACCAATTTTAATAATTACTAAATTTTATTAAAAATTTTCATCTATATGTAATTAAAAATAATATACCTTTGGTAAAAATATATTCATTAAAAATACTTAATGCTGTTTATGACTTATTAGCTAACCAAAATTCACTTTTTATTATTTTAATAGAATCAAAATCCATATTGCTGCTTTCTTGCATTATTGAAAGAAATTTACTTATATCATCTTGTCTACTAAATTTTGTATTTGACAAACCAATTATTGATCTAATTTCTAGTTTTTCATTATTTGAGAATTAAAAAGATTCTAAAACATTATTTTGTTCTAAAGCTATATTACTATTTTCTGTATTAGTATAGGTTGTTAGTTTTAATATGTTATTACATAATTCACTCTCTAATAATTCTTTTCCATAAAACTAAAGTTCATTTTTAAGATTAAAAATAAATTTTAGTCATATTTTCAAGTTGTTCTAATAATAATCATAATCTGTATATATTATATAACTACTTTAAAATAGAAAAACTATATTTACAACTTGTTTGTGAAAGTACAATTAAAAAAATAATTTGAGCAAGATCTTGAAGATAAGTAATATTATCTTTAATCACTTCCTATTATTGAATAGATGATTTTAAAAAATTATAATCAAAGTCAAACAGATAGATATTATTTTTATAGTCAATTAGTTGTATAATCATTAGTCTGCATGCAGCTTCATCATTATAGGTACTTTTGTAAAATTTAATTGTTATTTTGCAGACTTGTTAGAACATTTCTTTGTGTAAACCAAAACTTATATATTAAAAAGATAATAAATATAATTAAATATATTTTATTGTAAAGGTGTAAATATAGTATATATATATATATTAATATTAATTAATTTTACACAGGTTTTCTATATATTTTTAGCAAAATTGATTAAAACTATATATGTATATAATCATAATTATTTTACATATACATATTGTTGAAACTTAAAATAAATTATTAATAAATTTAGTATATTTTCAATAAGTTAAGATAGTTAAGATTTTTAGATTTTTTGTACTATATATGCATACATATAGAAAACCTGAAAAAAACTATATAAATATATTCAAAAATAAAAATACTGCAATGTATATATTTTAAATTTACTATAAAAAACAAAACAGGTTTTAATCTTAAATGTAATACTTCTATACTCTGAATGAAGAATATAAGCAAGAAGATATGACTCAATATCAAATTCAGTATAATACTTATTAAAAATGCTAATAGCTAGTTTGTAAAAAGTATTATTTTTAGAAATTCTATTAATAACTGCAGTGATTTTTATTATACTAATAAAACAGTTAGCAAGATTTGCAATACATGCTTCTAAATTATATATAGCTTCTTTAATTGGTTGAATTATATATGCAATTTAATAACAGTTTGTATAAAATGTATTATCATTATTATTTAATATTGAAAAGACTAATTTACTAATTGCATCTTAATTATTTTCTAGAATCTAAAAAATAAATTAAAACATAATAATAAAAAGTATAAATTATTTCTAAAATATATAAAGTAAAATATATTAATTACCTTATTAAAAACAGGTTTCAATTTTATAATTGAAGATGTAGTTTCAAAAACAGACACCTATTTCATCTTAACATATGTTTTCAAACTACTACTACTTATTTTCATACTTTCTATATTATTGTATAGAAGTTTATATACTCTGTATAACTTTGTAAAAAATTGAATAATCTGATTTGCTTTTTTTAAAACTTGATTATTAGACTAAACTTCAACTATATCACTTACAATTAGATTTAATATATAAGCAATGCATCTTATATTTTATATATAAAAATAGTTATGCATAGTAATTTCATAAACAACATGAATATTACTTCCATTGTCAATTACACAAGCAACAAATTTATTAGAGCCAATTTGATCAATAATATCAGAAATTTTTGAAGCAAGAAATTTACCAATTTGCACTGCATTAGAAAAATTTAAAATAAAATACAAATATTCTCTTTTATCAAGATAAAATGATAAAATTGTATAATAAATTATTAGTTGGACTTGACTAGCTATCAAGTACTATTTGATAAATATAATAAATATTATTATTTTTTTTTGATATTAAGATGACCTTTTGGGTCTTTTGACTTTATTTAACAATAATAAATATGGTTCAGTAAACCACTACAAAAAGAGCATACAATTAGCTACATATGTAACTTTTCTACATTATTTATTTAAAGAGTTTGCCTAAAGATTTCTCACTAATTGTCATACCTAACATCTCTGCTTGGGTATTCTACTTTAAACTCTCTGAATCTGCAAATCTGTTAATTTCACTGAGTTATACCTGATGCCTAGATTATTATCTCAACCTTAGGACTATTTTATTCTTAAGATAAACTCTTAGAGTCTTCTGTATTTATTTTTATAGCTATTCTAAGTATTGCTATAGCAGAACTAACACTTATGGTTAGGGCTTAACCATTAAACCATTATGCTCTTGTAGAGTTCACTTAGACCCTAGCATCTACTTCATAGCATAACCTTAGTACTTTAGTATATCTTTGCCTTTTTATTTGTTTTTTTATCAAACTTCAATCCAGATAGTCTATATAGGACTATGCTAGTCTATCAGTATATTAAGTCAGTCTGATATTCTTTTTCTTCAGTTCATTTTAGCAGCCTGGTTGGTGATATCTCTGAGACTCTCACCTAGAGGTTCTTGCCTGTCTGGCTACTATGACCAGATACTATAACTTTGGTATTCATTTTTTCAGACTAGCCTTTACAGTAGAGCTATTGAAGATCCAGCTATTTTTTTACTTGGGTCTTTCTAAATAAACTTCTTGTTACTTAATTTTAACAGATTTACATAGCTACAAGAACTTATCTAGTGTTTGCATTGTCTGATTTGTCAATTTATATTCTTTTGTATAACTTCAACATTGTACAGATGTTCCATAACCTATCAGTCATACTAGTGTGACTGCTATTACAGATATTCTAACTTAATTGTTAGTAACAGTTGGTATAATATGAATATTATATAGGTAATTATTTAAATTTTTGCTATCGATGAGATTTGAACATCCAACCTATCATTTGGAAGTTAACAATCTGATCACTTCACTAGGTTGTCATATTCCTAATTTATTTATTATAATAAAATTTTTTTTTTTTTAAATATTAAGGTAAGTACTTGTGACCCAGGATTTTATTGATAGTACATTCAGCTAATGGTTGCA
>CAJVQA010006331.1:0-15012 GCA_910591915.1 Cetraspora pellucida | reverse complement strand
TAGTTTAGAAATCTTTAATTTTAGAACTTATGATTCTATATATAAAAAGTTTTTACTTGAACATTATATAAATAAAATAAAATAAAAAAAAAAAAGAATATTCTATTAAGATAACTTAGCTTTATTGTAATAATTTATACATATAAAATATCTATAAAAGTACTGCTTTTTGATCTTTCAAGAATGTTAAGTGTCTTCATACATTTTATAATTAATAAACTAAATGCAATATTTAGTATCTTCATATATTATCTATTGTTGTTTCTGTCTTAAAATTCCAAATTACTTTGTATTTTGTTAAGTCTTGTGTAGACTTTGTGTAGAATCTGTCAAGTTATAATCATTATACTATAGTTGAGAAGCTTCTGTTATTACTATAATTAAAGAAAAAAACTATAGATTAACAGAATCTTAACTAAATATAAAAATATGTCACATGCCCAAAGTGTTATAAACTCTATAGATTATTAAATATAAAAAATTATAAAAAGGATAATAAACCTATATATAAAAGATATATATATGTAAAATATTCTAAATATAAATCATTATCTCAAAGATTTGCCTGTAATAAATTATTAGCAAAGATTATAAAAAATAAAGATAGATCTTTATTATGATTATTAAAACTTTATCTAGTTGAAAATATAAAATAACAACTTTATATGATGTATTGGTAACTAGAAGTTGAGAATATGTTACAATATTCTAGTAATAAAAATATTTTAAATAAAATTTTCTTAAACATATATATCAGCCTAGTTCTTAATATTGAATGGTTTCAGTTATTTAATTATATAGTTCATAGTACTAGAGTAATTTATGAAGTTTTGTATAATTTGCCATATAAAAAACAATTCAAAACAAACAATATTTTAATATTAGATATTATATTAGAACCTAATAATCATAGTAAACATCAAATTAATTATTATCTTGCATTAATTGTTAATGAGTTATTAGAATTTTCTTCTGATTTAGAATTACTAATAATATTTAAATATAATAAAAAAGAAAGATATATGTAGCATTAATATTATTTGCTAATGATGTTTCTGTTACAAGCAAAATTTGTAATTATGCAAGTTATATAGTTAAATGCCATTATTGTTCAAAACATTCAAAATATAACTCTAATACTAAAAAAATCATTATAGTGGTTTTAAAGATATAAATAAATAGTTTAATCCTATAGATATTTCACAGTATATTGATGTAGCAAAATAACAATTACATTGCACAAATAAAAATAAACATAAACAATATATCAAAGATACAAGAATAAGATAGTTAAAACTATATTAGCTAAAATATTTTAATCTAGTTAAATTTATAGTGATTGATCTATGCATTGCTTATTCTTAAGCATTGGCAAGTAAATAATAATATAGTATTTATTAAATTATAATAAACTTGGCAATGCTAAACTTTTAACAATTAAAAAACATATATCAAATATTAAAGTTCCTGCCAATATAAATCATATTTTATTAAAAGTTATATATAGATCAGAAGGGTTTAATTGATTTACAGCAGATTAATAAAGAATATTCTATCAAGTCTATGTTATTTCTTATATATAGAATAGATTAGATTTTGGAAATAAAGAAATTATTTTTAATTTTGTCTATTCATGCAATTCATTAATAAACTGAATAATCAAGCAAAGCAATATAGACAAAGCTCATAATTAGCTAATAAACATAGTACAATTAATTAAAAAATATTATAATCTAATATATAATATTATAAAATATTCATTTGTTACTTTATACTAAAGAATTTTGTCTAGACTATAGTTTACTTTATACTTATTAATGCTATTCTTTTGAAAGTATAAATAATCTTTTAGGATTCTATCTAATAAGCAATTAGTCAATTAAATCTAAACTTATATGCATTCTAATAAAAAATGCATAAATAGAATTTAGAATAAATTTAGCAGATAGGATGATACAAGATTATTTTTAAACCAAGTTCTTCTACTTTTGAATAAAAAAGTATGTAGAAGTTTAAAAATAACTAAAACTTTAAGAATAAAGATTTGATAATGTATCTGAAAATAGCTAATAAAATTAATACAACAAATGTAATCACAGAAGCAGAAAGATATTCTGGTAAAATGCTAAAATCTATTCTTCTAGATGTATATCTTTCTCAAAATATTTATCAAAATCTTGTTAAATATTATTCTATTTTATATAATTTAACAATGCCATTAGCTAATAATGTTGTAATCTAATATAAAAAATTAAGAATAGAAGCTGATATATCTAGTTTAAATATAACATTACAATATGTTAACTACTTATATATCAGAGCAAAGTTCTTAGTTTTTGCAGATAATACTAGTGATATATATTCAGAACAAATACAATTTCTTTTTGAATATAAATTTTTTGGTAATACCTTCTATTTAGCTTATATTCAATGATATTAGTTATACAAAACATAAAGACATTACTTATTATTAAAGAATAATGAATATTGTAATATAGAAATTTGTTAAGATAAATTTTATAATAAAGCTTGAAACTGTATAATTTCTGTTTAAAGGATATTAAAATAATTTATTCCTTTATTATACAAATTTAAATATAATACTTTATTGCAAAATGTATTAGTTGTAATTCTAATAAATAAATAATTTAATATATAATCAAATGAGGTGTAGCAACTTAGTAAAATGGTCAAGTTGTTAACCTTCCAAGTGGTAGGTCAGATGTTCAAATTTATTGATGCAAAAATTTAAATAATAACCTATATAATTTAGTTTTATGACAACTGTTTCTGATAATTGAATTAAGATATCTACAATTATGATTACATCATCATAACTGGCAGATCATGAGGCATCTGTATAAAACTTGTTATACAAAGGAATGCAAACTAGCATTAGGCAGTGCAAACTCAAAATAAGTCCTTGTGATATATTAATTTATAGAAATTAGAAAAAAAGAAGCCTATTTAGAAAGACCTGAGTAGAAAAATAACAGATTTTTGATGATATTACTGTAAAGACTAGACCTAAGAACAGATACTAATGCTTAAATAGCCAGATGGGTAAGAACCTCTGAGTTGAGAGTTTTTGAAATACTACCAACTGGCTGCTAGATTAGATAGGAGGAAAAGAATATTGGGCTGACCTAATATACTAATGAACTAGTCATAGTTCTATACAAGCTATCTGAATTAAGAATTTAGTAAAAAAAGCAAAAGTATACTAAAGTAATAAGAATATGCTATAAAGTAGATATTACATTAGCAGATTTGTAATAATATATAGCATTTAATCGATATATAAAGATTAAAAATAATTGATATATATTGATTAGTTGCTATATATTAATATATATTACTATTAATATATAACAATTATTAATATATAATAATTATAAATAATTATAATCATTATTCATTAGTAATGATTTTTATAAAATTTATTAAATTTTCTTAAACTTTAACTTATATTTTCTCAATAACTATTAATTCAAATTGGCTCAAATTTTTACTATATATAGCATATATATTTAACTATATAATAGCCAATTTAGATAATTTGTTTTTGAAAAATTGCTTGTAATAATAGTTAATTTTTTAAAAAAAATAACTATTGTTTACAAGCAATTTCTCAAGAATGAATTATTTAAATTGGCTAAAATTTTAATATTATATGGTTAAATGTATATACTATATATAGTAAACATTTAAGCCAATTTGAATTAATAGTTATTAAGAAAATATAAGTCAAAGTTTAAAAAAATTTAACAAATTTTTGTTATATATTGTTAGTAATTACTAATAATGATATCTCACAGAAGTGCTATACATTGATAGTAATTTAAAAATTACTAATAATATATAGTATCTTTAAAAACTTTTCTGATGTAGGGTTTGGATAAATCCAACAAGGCATAGCAGTTTAATAATTAGTCCTAACTGCAAGTGTTGGTTCTGCTATAAAGATATTTAGATTAGCTGCAAAAAATAAATAAACAGCAGGTTCTAGTAGATTTATCTTGAGAATAAAAATGTTCTAAGATTGAGACAAAGAATACAGACTTGACCTAATAAAATAACATAAGATATGTTTAGAAAGTTTAAATAGAACACTCAATTGGTAAGAAACATTAAACAAACTCTTTAAATAGGTAATATAGAAAGTTACATAAATGGCCAATTGTATGCTCTTTCTGTAGTAGCTCTTTACAGAACTATATTTCTAAAAATATATTAATAAAGTCAAAAAACTAAAGAGGTAATTTTAATACCAAAAAATATATATATACTATATATATATATAATTAAATTAATAGTTTATTAATTAATTATTTTTTAATATATATATTAAATATATTTAATAAATATTGTTTTAAATTTAAATATATAATTATTATTATATATATATATATATATATTTTTTATAGTTAAAGTTCCTATCTTAGAAATGTAATATTTTTATTCAAGTATATTAGAACACAGCATGCCATCAGAGGCTCACCTTATATTGGAGGTTACAACTAGCCACATGTTCACTTTTGGTGTTTAATTTAAGTAGTCTGCTTACATATTACTATATAAGTTCTATACTAGTTGCTATATCGACAAGCCAACTAGGAGTTTTGTCTATTTAAACCCTTTCATATGCAATTCTTTTTATATCACAAGAACATCTTAGGACTACATCTATTCAAGTTCCCAATGCTAATCATCACCCTTAGGACTACATTATCCTTAACAGAAAACTTACTAGAGCCTTTATATTCCATATATACAGACCTAGTTTTATATAACATGCTATAGTTATCTAACACTTGCAGTTACTAAAACTATTTGTTTAACTGCTATGTTACACTATTTCTACTCTTGTAAAGTTTACTAGAACTTCAATATCTATCTTTTTGGCATCTTATTCATCATTCTTTACTAGCTGCAACTCAAAACTAACAGTCTCTTCTAGTATACCAATCCAGATAGCCTAGTATAATATACTTTTGTATCCTTTTCCTTTAGCGAATCCAGTGGCCTGGTTGGTTATATGCTCCTCTATACATATTTGATGTTTGGTTTAACCTTTGGTTTTTATGAAGGTGTTTCATATGCTTTAATCGATCTGATAGTATTATCAAAAGTTTATACTATCTCTTTATTCAGGAATTTCCAAATAGGTTTTCATCATCTTAGTTCTTTAGTCTTCTATATCTGGTGGTCTTATTATGAGTTTGCACTGAGGTCTTATACAACATCAGTTATATATTTCTCTATATATATATATCATTACATTTTATATAGATGCTCTGAGCTTCCAATATCAGTAGAATCTGACTTAGTATATCTGAGTTATAGCTATATAAGTCCAACTGTTCACAAAAAAACAGTTATTATAATGCAAATATAATTTCCAAATTTCATCATAGGTAGGATTTGGATCTTAAATGACAACCTAACCATTATACTAGAATCACTATTCTCTAATTATCATTATATTAATATTGTATATTATTATATTATTAATATATTTATATAAAGACTAAGTTAATAATAGTTAGACCCAATGTACTAAGAAGACTACAGTATCTTTTGTGACTATGTAAGCTAAGCTTAAAATAGTGGCAATCTTGCAAAAAATATCTCATCACTTCTTGAATTCTAATTCTTCATCTAATTCTAAATACTTTTTTTGTTATAATATCTTTTTAATTAATCATAATTTTCCAATCTTATCATTTAAACCAATACTAATATTTTTTATCTAATATCTAAAAAATAATCTTTTTAATAAACTTTTTAAAATCTTTATTAATAATACATTTACTAAAACATATATCTATAAAAATCTAAAATATAAACTTTTATCTAATTACATATTTTTTTCAAGTTTATATTATTATCTATACAATAACTTTTCTATTAAATCAAATTTTTAATACACAACTTCTTACTATCTTAGATAATCTTTTCTTTAATAAACATAATAACAATAATTCAAATCTTATTTCTTCTAATTTATATAACTCTAACTTTACAACTACTAATAGTATATCTTTTTTACAAACAACTCTCTTACCTATTATCTTAATCTTTATAAAAATTGGTTCTCTAAACATTAATAGTTTATTTTAATATTTAAAAAAACTCTTACTTATTAACATAATGAACTAATATAATTTTGATATCTCTGGATTATCAGAAATATATCTAATTTCAAAAGAAGGAAAATATATTAACAAAAACCTTCAAAACTATAACAGTTTCTGGAGTTCTTTTAAAAATTCTTATTAAGCAGGTGTTGAAATTTTTATATATAACAGAATCTCCAAATATATAGCTAGAATATACAATGGCCATATAATTGGTCTCAACTTATATTTCAAATACAATTCTATTTATATTCTCTAAATTTGTCTTCTAACAGCAAAGAAAAAACAACTATGCTCTGAAATCCAAGAACAAATTATTTTACTTTACAATAATTTAAACTATTAACTAATAATACTTGATAATTTTAATAGTACTTCTAATCTCTGATTGGATAGAAATTCTCATAAAAACATTTTAATTTCAGAATTTCAAATTCTTAAATATCTAATTAGTCATTAATTTAAAGATATATGAAGGGTGCCAGTAGAAACTAAGCAATTTGTTTCTAAGTAAATTTTTTTAAAACTTTAAAGCAAAATATCTCAATAATTATTAAATCAAACTTGATAAATTTTTTTTTATTTTAATTCTATATAGCTATAAAATTAAAATAAAAAAAAATTTACCAAGTTTGGTTTAATAGTTATTGAGATATTTTAATTTAAAATTTTAAAAAAAACATACTAAAAATGAATTGCTTGGTTTCTACTGGCATCCCCCCATATATCAATTCTTCTTTTCTTTAACTCACAACTTTACTTTTATTTGCTCAATCACAAACAGTAATATTAACCAAATATGAACAAATTTAAGCATATCTTAAATTAACTATATTGATATTATTAAAGATATCTCATCTAAATCTGATTACAAAATCTTTATTTTTAATATATCTATAACTATTAGTAAAACAAAACTTATCAACAATATACAAGAAAAAACTTTTTTTAAAAAAACTATTTTAAGAAAAATCTTGAAAATTATTTAAACTAAATATCACAAAATCTTCAAAAATTTTAAACTAAAATATTAAATATTTCTAATCAAAATGAACTTAATCTAGTTTAGAACAAAATACTTAAAACACTTTTCAAAGCTGTTACTAAAAACATTCTTTACAAAAAAATCAAAACTATTTATGAAATCAAATTAGCTAAACTACTTAAATATCATTCACTTTATTTTATTTTTTTTAAATATTAATAGTGAGACCATGTCTTTAACTTTATTAAAATTCAATTGAAGTTTTTATAAAAAAAAGCTTGCTTTTAAATTACATATGAAAAATAAAAACTCAGACATATAATCTGTAATCTAAATTTACAAAAGTAGTCAAAACTTATCTAAATTTGGATATTAGTAATAATATAAGAGAGAGGGGGATGATAATTAATCCATTGGATAGTTCAAAGATCAATTTTGATAATAATTTATAGTATTAAAATAGAGGATAAAAATAAGCTAGAAGAAGAAATATGAGTTGAATTTGTAGTTAGTGTAGTTTGAGGCTGTGCAGAATATAAAATACAATATGGGATTCATATTTGTTTATATATTCGTTGATTTAAATAAAGAAGAAATTTAATCAAAAAAAAAATAGCTGAATAATAAAAAATAGAAATATTATTAATAATAGAAATAAGGTCAATAGGAACTAGACCAGATAGAGTAGAAATAAGAGATGGAATATATGAAAAGTTATGTAATTTAAAGCTATTAAGTATAAGAATTTCTTGATATAAATTAGAAACAAGATTGGTAGACATATTAAGAGCAGTAACATTTAAGATGCAATTAATAAAATTAGAAATTAAATGATAAATTGTTTGAATAGAAGAACAAAGAGTCCAGTGTAATGAAGAACTAGTTTGATTACATTGATGACAAAAAAAGAAATAAGAAGAATTATATTTATAAAGAATATGGAAAAAAGGTAATTCATCCAAGAGAATTTTAATATAAAAGTTTTTAAAATAGAGGAATGAAAGCTATAAGCAAAGTTAGTGACCTTTTGATTATTATTAATATAAAACCAAGTGGCTTTCTAGTTGATATTAGAGACAATAGTAGACTATTGTTAAAAATGATATTAGAATGTTCAAAATATTATAATATAGGCTTGATATATAATATGAATAAAATGTTGAATAGAAATTTTAATAGAAAATTGATCAATAAATAGGGTGTAGACAAAGTTATAAAGATTGTTAATTAAGAATATTAAAAAAACTAGTATTTGGTGACTATGAATGAGTTGGTCAACAAAGTTATTAAATGGGTCATCTTGGTATAAACTAATTTTGTAAAAGATAAGCTAAATAATATATGAGTTAATGAAGTTGATAAGAGTTTGTCAAATAAAGAAGTATGGAGTATAAGTATGAGAGAGTTTGGATGCTGATGAATAGATACTGTAGTATTTGGAGACTACAGATTGTAAGGCAATGAATATATGAACAGAACAGTTTCTAAAAACAGTTATAATTACTAAGAAAATAGCAAGAATTTCAGTTTTGAAGAAATATAATAAATTTGATTTGTGTCTAAAATAAATGAATAGTTACAAAATTATCAACTTGAACCCAACCTATGATCATGAAGTATTGAGAAGTATCAAACTCGATAATAGAACTATTAGTATAAAATGAAATACAAGTTAGATTGTACTTAAAATTAGTAATGATTATAAGCTATTAGTAAGTTGGTTAGACTGAAAGATACAAGATAATTATTGTGGATTAATTATTATTGAAGAAGATGATGGAATATGTAAAGGATGTTGTATAGTTACAGAGTATGCAATATTAAGGAAATTGACATGTAGATTAAAAGTTTTGTTAGAATTAATATGACAAAGTAGTTTTGTAACCAGGTTTGTAGAGATAAAGATATTTTATTTTCTAGTTCTTATTTATATTTTCATACTTCTCTTTCATGCTTATTATCCAGATTTCAGATTCAAGCTGATCCAGAGTTTTTAGTTTCTCTAAACTGAGCCAAAACTTTTTTAAGCTATAACTACATATACCAATTATCAGAACCAGGTCGAATACTTTATTCAATTATGTGCATTTAAAATTGTTCAGTTCTAATCAATTATTTAAAAATGTCAATTCGGTTCTAGTCAATTATTTAAAAATGTCAATACTTTGAAGTAAAATTATTTAGAATTGTTCGAATTGGTCCAGTTCCTTTTTTTAAATTATAAACAGTTAAAATTCTATTGAACAGTACCAGACAATTACTATAGCAATAACTTCAAAAAATTTTAATTTGCGGAAGAACTCAAATAAAAAACATCGAAGAGAGATGTAAGTTAATACAATTGATTGACTTTATAATGTTTTCCATCCTATCGCTTAATATCAGCAAAAAATTCAAATAGTTCATGCTCAAGTTTTTCTTTATTCGCTAATGTTTGGGTTTCATATGGTATATTCTTTTTCTTACGATAGTCTTGTAAAATTCGAACCCATTTTTGGGTACAAGAATCGGTATTTTTGATTTTAGATTTTTTTAAGTATCATTGAATATTGTGTTAATACTTTCATGTTCTGACATATTTGATATAGTATTCTCTTCGATTAATTCATGAGTTGAAATAAAACGAAAGTTTTTTCGATTTAAGAAGAACCTTTTTTTTTTTAGATCAAATTCTTTTTATATAAAGTTTAAATTGTATGAATTACGTCACTTTTAATTGAAAGAAAAGTATAAAAGTATAATTAGAACCTGGGAATAAATCAGTTATTGTCCACTTCGTGGACAATAACATATACATATTCTATATTTACATCCAAGATATCTGCCATTACTATCATGTTGTATAGTCGAAGATCTGTCTAGTTAAACAACAGCTAGATGAGATCACCTTATGATGATAGTTAATTGTGTGTTCAAGAATAACGAAGTCATTCGTGCACTCATGCCAAACAGAACTACATTAAAAATCAACTTAGATAAAATCTCACGTATATTTCCTTTAATTATGACATTCCTACTTTTAATGATAAGAATCTCAGTAGCAATAAGCAAATCACCGAGATAGTTTTAGATTACAACAAGCAAATTGTAAAAGTGTTTGTATCAAATTAATACTATCTTTAAATTTTTAATAAATTCCTATTTATACTCTTAAATAATAGTCTTTCTTGTAGCAAATGGATTGATTAATAATACGAAGTTTGATCTTGTTATAGGCACACAAATAATAATTCACTTGAATTACCTAAGTAATATTTTACATAAAATTAGATCTTGTGTCAAATTAAAATAATTTAAAACCTTAATAATCAATGTATTAGGAAGCTAAACGATCCTGATACTTATAAATAAATAATGATTTGAATTTTTTAAATAATTCTAACCTAAAATTTGAATTTTCGATGAAAATTACGAGTTTATACTTGATAATATATCTAATAACAAATACATTCATGTATTTTAAGACTTAAATTTATAACTCGTAAAAATTCTGTTGAAGATTCTTTATTATACACAAAAATATTAATGAAATATCGAACATTTCATATTGCTAAATACATTTGGATATACAGTATATGTCACAAGACAAATCAAACTAAAAATTTATAGCTATATCGATTCATCTATTGAGAGGACGGACAAATGATGGATGATAATATAGACCTTCGAACGGGGTAGAGGTCGATGGAGATTGGATTGGGTAAAGCTTGTGTAGGAAGTTGGAACTCAGGCTGCATTCCCATATAGAGACATTCTAGCCGAATATTGATAATGCATTGTCCGGGTTGAATATTAAGCTGATTACCAAACTTATCAATGGTTCCGAATTCAAATTCCTTTAATAGAGAATTATTTAACTTTTTCCTAAATATATAAATTGTCTAAAAACCAAACAATTAAATAATGATATAGCATACTATAGGATCAAGATTGTCATCAGCCATTCGATTATCTGTGCAAAAGTACCATGCCTATAAAGAACAAAATTATAATAAGACAATTTTGATGAAATACAGTGTAAATTTATATAATTATTTACAGTCATTCGGGAGGGAATCGTCTCTGGTGCTTTGGGTGGTTCTATTTTGATGGCGATAACATCATGTGCTCTATTAGGTCGAAGCCAATAATTTTTTATTTTGTCAAAAAGATGCTCTTCACTTTCTGAATAAGCAACTTCAACTACCAAATTTGGCCAAGGTTGATGCTAAAGGATACAATATATTAAATCATACAGAAATTTTTAATTTTTCAAAATAATAAAAAGTTCAAATCCCTATACCAGCCCATCACACCCATCAGAATCTACAGCAAGTTTTTTTTCTGGCCGTAAACACCCATCTGCTTCTTTACCTATATGTTCTGCTTTTGTTGCTTTTAAGTAAAGAACAATTAATATACCGTAAAACGCGCATTAATTTATATAATTATAAACAAAAATATACTCATTGATCCTAAGAAAATGAAATCATAATCAGTAAGAAATACGCCGGCTAATTCAAAATTCAATAAACGAATCAATCCAGCACATGCAGACTCGTGAGGTGCAGAAGGAAGTTCATACACGAAAACTTTTCCATTATTCCATTCCCACATGCCATGCACGTTGTGCTTGTCAGTTCGTTCGACATACTTGTCCCAACTAACATTAGACTTAAGCTCATAAGGTAAACTAAAAGTATAGTAAATAGACTGTATTAATAACAATTTTTTGTTTTATGAAAATTTTATTAAAAAAATAACTTACGGGGCGTTTTCCCAATTCGCCTTTGGGTGAATATTACCCTGATCCCACCATAGTTGTCTAAATTTCGTCAACTCGTCTGCAAATTTTGGAAAGCAATTGAACATCTGGGTAGTATTTTTACTTTCTGACTTTCCATTTTATTATAAGTGGCGACATTGATAGTTTGATGATTTTTAGTTTTATTCTTTTAGGGGGGCAATAAAAATGGTGCATTTTTTAGAGCCGTCATTTTTGCACGAAGTTGCCATTGTTAATTGAAATGAAATCTGTAAATGGAGAAGTGGAGATTTTTAAAGCGGAGATCCTCCTTTTGATAAATCAAAAAACCAGTACGTATGCAAATACGTACAGTCTACATCATATTTTATCATTATACTGTATAAGTTCCTGGAAACATTTTTAGGAAACTTCGCCATATGATTCATGCATTTTGTTTGCTTATCGTCATTTTAGTAATTACTAATCTTTCTAGAATTTGTGGTTTCAAATATCTATTGAAAGTAATACAATGTCGTATATACCGCATATACGCAGGTTGGTAATTCGAAATGCGTGGATTGAAATTTTAAATATGAATGATAGAACGTATCGTTATTAATGAAAGAACGTCTGCATCTCCTGAATGTGTGCTAGGTTGGTGGCGTAGGTGAACTGTGTGAGTCATCCTCTTACGATTTGTTCTTCTCGAGTGAATTAGCAGAACCACTCTCCAGAATCGAATTCGGTTTTTGTTATTCGCTTACTATAACGAGATTATAGTTCTGTAATTGATTATCAACCAGTTTTTGTTAACTATTTTTAGATTAGCACAAATCATTGTACAAGAAGGTACGCTTGCCGCAATTCTTGAATGTGTGCCAGGTTTGTGGCGCAGATTTCCTGAACTACGAACCAGATTTCGTCCGTTTGTCAAGAATCGCTTACTTCTCAAAAAATCAGCATAAGAAATCTTTAATACTCTAATAAAAGGTTTCGTTGGGTAATTTTACTACATAAACTACTCTCCTCTGATTCCAAACCTGACCCTAACCCTAACATAACCGAACTTTAAAGAATTGCTGAGCTGGCACACATTCAAGAATTGCATTATTACCAATTCATGACGAAATTGTGATTTCATTTATCGCTGTTTTTAAATTAGTTCAATCATTGACCTTTGAATCTTATGAATCCCGCATATTACAACAATAGCATTCGCATGTAGGATTCACAAAATTCGATGATTGCACTAATTCGATAATAATTCAAACCTATTGTTATTATTATATCAGGGACATTATGTAAAATCACTTTATATGTTTAACAAAATAGTATATATGATGATTACATAAAAAGTTGTAAACTCATCGTTACAATAGTAGTTTATTCTATAGATAGATCTCATTGTAAAACAAAAACTACGTACGTATATATTTTCGGCCATTCGAAAGTACTGTGCTTGGCTCGCCGTATTACAGCTGTTTTCATAAATTTTGAACAGCTGAAAAAATTTCCTGATGACACAAATCAGTAAGTTATCAACATCGGCCCACATCAAAACTTAACGATTCAGTCATATTCAATTTTTCAGGTGTTTGAGGACGGGTATAATCTATCAAGAAACTAAATAGTGTCTATATTTTTTACCTTAGCTTACAGTAAGCAATTTACTCATAGACTTACCAATACTTTTTTATTTGGATCGACATCTTTATTTTAACCCCTTCTCTGTCTTTTTTGTCGGCATATCTCTGATCATTGGTGTATTTGTACACGTGCATTTAATCGTATTGGTCTTTGTCGTTGCCCGTGATCAACCACATTTCCTTTTTGAATAGATTTTCGTATATAAAAAAAAATATTATCTTATCTGACCTACTGTATCTTGATCAGAGTTTTCAGATCGATCTGAGCTTGCGCCCAAAAGTTTTTTGTCGTGTTCTGGTTGTATTTATTATGTTTTCTTTTTTTCCATATAGAGTCTTGTCGTGTAAAAATTTTTCTTAAAATAGTAAAAGATTCGATTAGTATGCGATCTGCGTAGATTAGTGGTTACTTTTTCTAAGCCTTGAATATTGTTAGGCCCAACAACATGATTCGAATAAGCTGTGGGGTGTCACTAGTGATGTGCTGCGTATAGTACAGTACGCAAATTTTTTTTAGAATATTCTAGAACAAATTATAAACCATTCATATCTCAAAAGTTTCCTTATGAAACTGCCTTTTGTATTCTAAGTAAAATTATTCCTTGCAAAATTTTGCATATAGATAGTTATATATCATACACGTACTATACATACTGCACATGCTATACACACTATATGGTGTCATTCAACTCATCAACAATCATTTCAAAGACATCATATTTTAATGACAATTATTTTACCAACAAGCTTATTTTACAGACAATTGATTCACCAACAATCAATTTACTGACAAGCTTGTTTTACTGATAAGTTAAGTTTTATTGATATAAAGATTATTGATAATTATTTTACTGACATGATTAAATTTACCAACACATTTACTTTACCAACACTAAAAATCATCAACAACACATTTTATTGATAGTAAAATCATTTACAATAAAAATTAACAATGCACAATTTTAATATATACATTATATTATTATCATGAAAAGAGGATTGGAATTAGTATTCAATAAAGAATTTAATTACTTATACAAGAAAAAAAAATGAAACATGAATTTTTTTGTCTCAAATTATTAATAAAAAGAAGATATATTAGTATCTAGCAAAGAATTGTATTATTTATGTAAGAAGAAAAAAAAGAAAGATTAAAGTCAATATCCAATGAAGAAATGTGATATTTATATAAAAAAAAGTGATGTGATATTTGATCTTATATGAATTATTAATACTAGTATCTAGCAAGAATTGTTTTATTTTATAAAAAAAAAAAAAATGAAAGGTTAATGTCAATATTCAGTGAAGGATTGTGATATTTATACAAAAAAAAAGGTAATGTAATACTTGATCTGATTTGAATTATTAATGCTAGTATCCAAAGAAGAATTGTATTATTTATAAAAAAAAAATAGTTTAGAATCAATATGCAGTAAAGATTATAATATTTATACAAAAAAAAATAATGTGATATTTAATCTAATTCAATTTATTAATACTGTATTTAGTAAAGAA
>CAJVQA010006330.1:0-15012 GCA_910591915.1 Cetraspora pellucida | reverse complement strand
GTACCTAAGTGCAACTTGCTGCACTATCTCAGTTAGAGATAGACTGCTCATCTAACTACTTAAAGCCATACCAGAAGAGTCTTCTTCCTTCTGTGACAAGCATATCAATTGTCTTCAATACTTCATTCTTTATTTGTTTTCCTTTTTCTGTTTTCTTTTCTTTCTCATCTTCTTTTGATATTTTACTTTCTATCTTCTTTTTTTTTAATCTTTTTTTCTCTCTATCACTTTTTTTCATTCTATTTGTTATATTAGAGCTCTTTTCTTATTCTCATACTCTTTCACATCGAACTCTCTACACTTGGTCATAAAAGATGTTTCATACTGTTCTAGTTGCTATATCTATACATTTTTGTGTCGCATTTTTGTTTAACAATTGTTCGATTCCTTTTTTAACCTTGAGTGTTATGAGTTCTTTTATTAGTGCTTTTCTGTTCTCAATTTCTTCTTCCTCTGTTTTTTTAAAAAGTGTCATATATAGCACTTATGATGAAATTCTGTCTTTTTCTCTTTCTTTGAGACCATTCCATGCTGTTGCTGCTGACACTTTTTGAATCTGTTTCTACAGATTTCTTTGTTTGCTGCAGCTTGCTATATGTGCTTGAGTTTCTATCTTATCCTCTTGACAAACTTGACAGTCTGTTGTTATATATACTTTTGGTCTTCTTTTGTTTAGTTCTTCTAATGTTGGTAAACTGTCCATTACACACTTAATTGCTGTTGCTTTTCTTGTACTAAGTCTTCTCAATGTATAATGTACTCCACTAGTTCTATTCATTTCTTTCCAGAAGCTTGATCAGTTGTGTAGTGCTTGTTTGGTTTTTGGCTCTAGTAATCTAATTGGTTTTGTTTCTTGCCAGCTAGCTTCAATTCTAGCATTAACAATTATCTTGCAAAGAAGTCTTATTGGTATGCCAATCTTTTTGCTTTCCTATTCTATATAGTACTTTATTCTGCTACATTTAATTTTTTCTACACAGATTATTTCTTTGCTATTTGCTCCTTTCTTTGCAAGTAAATCTGCTCTATTATTCTACTTGTCTTTACTATGACTTTTAACTTTAACTATTTCTATTTTAATTTTTTGCTTTTGATTAAGTTTGTAATATTCATTATTCACATTGCATTTTTTTTTTGAAAATTTTTTTGTCTCTTATACTTTGTATTGCTTTGTTAATATTTCTTAATACTGTACTGCTATCTGTAAATATTTCTATATTTTTCCCCTTTGGTACTGTTAGAATTGCAGACCATATTGCTGCTAATTCTGCTATTGTTGCTGAGAACCATCCTTCGAGTCCTAGTGCCCCTTCCTCTTCTGGCCAATCCTTTTCATCTTCCAATTGCACCTAACTGATGCCCATTTTTCCTGTACTATCTTCTGTCTTCTTTTTATACAGTGCTTCATCTGTATAAAAGGTATACTTGTTCTTGTTTTTTCTTATTAAGTGATTCACAATTTTATTGCTTATCTCTTGTTTTCTAATTAATTCTATCTCTAATTCTCCTATTCATTTTATTTTTATTAGATTTTTTTCATCTCTTCTTCAATTTTCTGTTGTTTTGTTGTCTGTTATCTGTTCAAGTGTTGTATTAATTTTGTTATTGCCTTTCTCAATTATTGTTTCTGGAATTACTTTCATATTGTAATCATGTTTTATCTATTTCTCACAGTTGTCTGATATCTTCTCTGGTTTGTTTTCACAATTTTTGCATTTACTTATTTCTATAGTTGTTTTCTTCTCTTCTTTCTTCATTACCCAATGCTCTGCTAGTATTTTTTCCCTTTTCTTCTTAATTACTTTGCTAAGTTATTGATTGTGTTTTGACTCATGTATAATCTATTCTCTTTTTCTTTGATCTTTTGACAACTTTATCCATTTGATCTTTAATGCTTGAGTGTTGTAACTGTTTGTTTTATAGTTGTTGTGTATTTCTCTGCTTGTTTGTGTTACTAGCAGTTTTCTTTCTATTTCACCAAACTATTTGGGCTTTTTTTTTTTACATGACAGACCTAGGTGGCACTTGAGTTGTCTCCATGTAATTAAACTTTCATCTTTTGGATCTATAAGCTGGTTTAAATATAACAGTCCTCATTTGTTCATCATGCTATTACTTATTGCCCATGTTTTAGTTTCTGTTATGTCTCTTATTTGTTTCCTATATCCGTATACTTTCCATAAAGTATCTTCTGTTTTAATAGTTATGCCTATCTCTTTGGCTTTAGCTATTGTATGACAGGCTAAATTGTTTTTCTAATATTTCTTTTCTTCTAGTTTCTCTTTGTAATTCCAAATATTATCTGTTAACTCTGTGATTTGGCATCCTTGTGTTATTCTAAGTCTAGTTAGCTCACCTAATCTATTCTTTTTATTAAGTTGCAAAAAAAGGCTACTTATTTGCTTTGTTATTATTTCTTGACTTAGTAACTTGCAGTTGCCTAGATCTTTGTGCTCTACTATGCAATTGTTCACTGTTTTCATCATATTGCACTTGTGTTTTGCTAGGCATATTAGTGGTTGATGTATTTTATCAATTGTCTTTTCTGACATCTTTGTCAGTTGTAAAAGATAGCCTAGATTTGGAATTATCACTATATTATTTATATATGCAATCTGGCTTATTGTCATTTTCTTGTATCTTAAGTCTTTAACTATTTGACTAACTATTTGACTAACTATTCCTTTTGCCTTTTTGCAAATTAATGACTCTTTCATTTTACTATTTAGCCAGATTCCTAAAGATCTCACAATCTTGTTCTTTGGTTCTTCTATTATTTTACTTTGACCAAATATGATTTTTCTTTCTTCTGTTTTGCATTTAGTGTTCATTACTATTAGCTTTGATTTGGACCCATTTATTTCAATATCATTGGCTATGAAAAACTCTTCTGCAATTCTAAGAATTTTCGTTAACTGCTCCTTGTTGCTAGTGATCCATGTTGTATTATTTGCATATGAAATTGCTGCCTGTCTATATTTTGTTATATTGCTGTTGCATATTCCTTCTGTTATTTTCTGTTCAACTGTATATCCTAATATTATGTCTTCTTGAATTCTTTCCAGCAGTAGGTCATAAAAGAGGCACCAAATTAGAGATAATATTACTTCTCCTTGGTTTATTCTATCTCCTGCTGTTATTTCTTCTGTTAAGCCATAAGCTGTAATAACTTTAAGTTGTTGATTGCAAAAAAAGTTGGATATATAACTCCTTGTTTTCTGTAGTATTTTGACTCTCTTCAGAGCCCATTCTAGGCTTTCTAGTAGGACTGAATCAAAAGCCTTTTTCATATCTTGCAAGAGTATTTATACTTCTTTGTTCTTTTCTTTTGCTTTTTCTATTATCATATTTAGTATATGTATTGGTTGTTCTGTTGAGTTGCCTAGCAGACCTGCGTAGTTTGGACTCCTGAGTATTTCTTTTTCTGTAAATATCTTAGCTAATCATTTTGTTAATACTTTTATAACTATTTTCCTAAAGGTCTTAATCAATGCTATTGGTCTGATGTTATTTAAACTATATCTCCAGTCTTCATCTTTTGAAATTGGATATACTTGTGCTATCTTTCACTTTTTTAGGATTTCACCTTTTCTTAAGACAAGGTTTGCAAAAGCTTTGAAGATTTTTTGTGTTTTCTTTCTTGTATGCTTGATTAATATGTAGCTTATGCCTGATATTTCTGGAGCTGTATCGGTTTTAAGCTCTCTTAGTATGTCCTTCTATTCTTCTTCTTTTATCTTTTCTTCTAGCATCTTATACCAGGACTCCTTAATTCATTCTTTTGGCTTGTATATCTTTTTCCATTCTTTGGGCATTTCTTTTAACTCTGTCTTCCTTTTTCTAAATTGGTTTTAAAAATACTTCATTAAACTATCTAGAACTGCCTTTGGTTCTGTTATTAGCTCTGCTTCTTTTCTATCTTATATAATAAATCTGTTAAGAACTATTTTTTTAAAAGGTCTGTTTAATAGACTAGCAATCATTCATCCTTGATCTGTCTTGATCATCTCACATCTCTTGTTTATATTCTTTTCTATCTGTTTTCTTTGGACTTGCTTCTATTCTCTTTCTTTTTTCTCTTTAAAGATTCTTTGCCAGCCTTTTATATCCTCTATCCAGGCTTCTAACTACTGTCTGTGCAACTTCGGCAGCATCACTTTCATTCTTTTCCTTATGTTTTTAAGCTTGTCATTTATTTCTGTTATTTCCTTTTTTTCTGCTTTCTGGTTTTTCTTTGCTTTTGCTTTCTTGATTATCTGCTGTAATTTAATAATGTGTTTGTCTTGCTGCATCTTTTCCTTGCTTTGTCTTCTATTTGTTTTTGTGTTAAAGATCTTCTTTTTTGAGATTTGTTTATTTGCTGCTTCGATTATAGCTTCTTTTATTGTATCACATATTAAATTTAACATGTTTGTGTTACAATTCATGTCTATTTCATTTTCTTCTAGTTGTTTTATAACTTTTTTCTATTCTAGTTGGTTTTGTAGTTCTCTTGCATATTCTTCCCAGTCTTCTTGTTTTGCTTCTTCATATAGGGATATTGTTCTTGTTTGGTCTTTTCATCTAATGTTTGCACTACTGCTATTTGCAATTATATGTTCAATCCATATTTTTGTCATTATTATCTTGTGATCACTATTAGTCAGTTCTTTTGCTTTTTCTATGTCTGCTTTTTGTAAACCTGATGCAAGTGTTTCTGATAGCCATATATAGTCAATTCGTATTGCTACATCACAGCTTGACCATGTGTATGCCTTTTCTGTTAGGTGAAGACTTCTGTATAAGTCTATAAACTTTTGTCTCTTGAGCCAATTAAATAGTAGTAATCTCTTATAGTTTGTTGTTTATAAATATTATCTATCTATTATATTGTCTACTGTGTGATTAAAGTCTTCTAATATAATCACTTCTGTATGTCTCTTTCTGTTTGTTATTACTTCTACCACTTTTTGTTGAATATTTTTGCTAATTGTCTTGTTATTCAGTAGGATATATATTCCTATCACTATTAGTTCTAATTGTTTAAAGTATAGCCACACTTCTATCATATATTTACTAATTCTTTTGACAGCTTTTATATGTTTTTTCTACTTTTCTTCTATTAGTATGCCAACCTCTGAACCTTTTTTCTTGTCTGGTACTGCACTAGTCCAGTAACTCTTGTAATGTATATTAAGGTCATATACTAGGAATTTCACTTCTTTTTCTGCAATGTTTGTTTCTGTTATTCCTAATATTGATATCTCTTCTTTCTCTGTCCAATCTAAAAAATTTTCCAATTTCCATCCTCTAGTTTTAAGCCTGTTAACATTGTGACATGCTATTCTGAATTCTTTTCTATTTGTTTGTTTCTATTTTTCTTTAAGTTCATTAATTTTTCTTGCTCTGTTTGTCTCTTTCTCTTTACTCTTATTCTTCTTGCTGTAGTTTTTAAGAAGATAAGAAATTTTTTCTCTTTGTGTTCTTTCATATATTTCCTTTTCATTTTGCAAGAAGTCTGTAATTTTCTTATTTATATTCGTGTTTTTAATCAAGGCAGTTTTCAGGAGCATTGCACAGGATTCTTCTGCTCCTCACTTATCTTTTCTAATTTTTCTAGTATTTTTTGTAATGTAGTTTGATGTTGATCTATTCTTTCCCAGATAGTTAGTATATCTTCTTTGCTGTTTTTGCTATTCTTGTTTCTTTCTGTATTTGTTATTTCTGCCTTATAGTTAAGCTCTCTGTTGGCTTCTTAATGCTTCTCTTTAGTGTTGTTTCCTTTCATTATTTTTGTTTCATAGGTCAGTGTGTTCTTACTTTCTGGTCTTTTTTCTTCAGTTGATTTCCAATACAGTGTATAATTGTAGTATCTTACTGGTTTACTACTCACTCTCTTAAGGTTTTCATTATTTTCAAAAGTTATTACTGCAATGCTTTTTGGGTTTCCATTTCTATTAGAAGGAAAATAGACTGCCTTTGCTTCTTTGTTTCTAAGGCTTCTTAGTAATAATACTTCTAAAACTTCTTTTGCTAATCCTATTAGTTTAATTGTGTGTCTTCCTTGTTTTTCTTTTTGCTTATAGTCTTCATAGCTCTATATGATATGTGCTAGGTTATTGCTGCCAATTGGAAGAGACCATGGAGCTCTTTCTTTTTCTAAATAGCTAGACTTGATTATTGCTAAAGCTTTGAATCTTGTTTTTTTAATCTTGACCACTTGTATGCTTCTTATGTTTTTATATATATATTTGACTTCTTCTTTTTTTATATCTGCTGATAGGTTCCAAATTATTAGAAATTTGTTTGTCTTTTTCATTTTTGCTACTTTCCTTTCTCTTTATCTTTGTATGTTTTGTAGAGTTCCTCAGCTTTTTGGTTCTCTTTTAGTGCAATAACTCTTGTTTGATGTTTGACTTTCTTTTCTTCTCTTTCCCTTATGATTTGTACTTCTTTGGTATTTTGCCTTTGTAATTCTTTTGTTGCTTTTTCTCTGCTGTAGTTGCAGTTAAAGTTCATTTCTATCTATTTGTATTTTCTTTTATTGTTTCTTTGACTAACTTTATATGTTTGTTTTCTTCTAACATCACTTTTATATATTGCAACTTTTCTTGAATTGTGTTACCTTTCAAGTTGTGTGCTGGTATTCTTGTACGGTGTAAGCTGATTGTGTTACATGGTCTATTTGCTAGTACCCAGGTGCTTTGTCCTAGTGATATATGTGTTTCTTCAGTTTGTTGAATTTGTGTTTGCAATTTATTATTTTGTGTTGCTTCTGTTTTTTGTTTACCAGTACTGTTATTAAATTTTGTGTTTACTTTTTGCTTTTTCTCTAGTTCTTCTGCTTCTACTGTATTTGCTGTCTTTTTTTACTACATTTTGCTTGCATGTCTTCATTTTTCGTGATAATTTCAACACCTTGCATCTTGTCTTCTTTTCTAATTACTTCTTCTAATTTTATGTTTAAAAGATAATCTAATGATTTTGGATTTAGGCTCATAATTCTAATTCTTCTAGCACAGTCTTCAATAATTTCACTTTGTAGCCATGTGCTTTCTGCCTTTTTTAGTGCTACTATTATTTGACTGTAAAGAAGCAAGTTGTATACTGTAATTTTGCTTACATCTTCAACTACTAGACTCTTTGCTATTAGCTCTATGTCATCTGGGCTTGATGGTTTTGTCTTCTCTAAAACTTTAACTAGCTCTTTGTTATTTATATATTCAACTACTCATTCTCTATAATTGCTAACATACTTAAACAGACTTTGTATTTGTGTACCTTCTACTTGAACCAGATCTTCTTCTAGATTTTTATGCATATGTTGTATTTGTTTGTTTACCTTTGTTTGTTTGTTGTGCATTCTAAAAAATACAATTTTAATTATTACAAGTTTAGTAATTTATATATAAAACTTAATACTTGTTTTAAGAGCAAAAATTTTTTTTAGCTTCAGAAACATATAAAATTTTAGAAAACCTGAAAATATTTTAATAGTAAACTCTAATGTTATACAATCTTTAAACTTTAATTAATTAAAAGTTTTTTAATAAGTTAAAAAACTTTCTTAACAAAGTTTATAAAGTAAATTTTTAAAAATATTTTTTACTTAGAAAATATATTGCTAAAATTAATTGTTAAAATTTTATTATAAAAATTAATTTTAAAAAAATTAATGCAAGCAAATTTGTCTGTATTATAATCTAAAGGATAAGTACTAAAGATATGCTGTAAAGTCAGTACTAGAATCTAGATGAACTTTGCAAGAGTGAGCCCTGTTAACAAGAGACTAAATGTAAGTAGTTAGTTAGCAGAAGGGCCTCCTAGAGCTCTACAGTTAGGTAATATACTCTGAAATATATAATGGCTTAACAGACATACAAACAGAAAGATCATAGTTAGATTAGACAATATTTAAGTATATAGGAACTTGTATATTATTTGTCAGTATAAATATAGAGATCAGATTGTTTAAATAGATAACCTCTTAGTAGATTGCAGATATGGCAGCTAGTGTAGAACCTGCTATACAGGCAGACTACTTAAAATAAACAACCAAAAATTGTACATATGGCTAGTTGTATACTTATCTTGTACAAGTTATATAATCATAATTAAAATACAATAAAGGCAATAGTCACTGATAACTATGATCTTAGTGTAAGCAAAAAAAAAAAAATCAAACAAACAATGAAGCTCAATGTTTTGAAAAGTTAAAACATAAAAGGTAGATAAAAAACTTTATAGAAGTAATAATAAAACACAAAAGATATGAAGAAAAAAATCATTAAAGAAACTGTCTTAGAAGAAGAACATATAATATAAAGAAGTCTTTAAACAATAATAAATATAACATAAGGTCAAGAGATAGAAGAAATGAATAGAAAAACAGAAACTATTAGAACAAAAAAAAAACAAGAAGAATTTTATTGCTATAGTTTAAAAATAAGAAAAACTAAAAGAAGAAACTAAAAGCATAAAGGAACTACAAAAACAAATAATAAATATAGAAAATATACTAGCCCAAATACTAAAAAAATTAGAAAAATTGAAGATAGCTAGAAAGAGAGCATAGAAGGTCTAATATGATCACTCCTAAAGATGCCCTAGTTGAATTAATAAAAATAAATGAGGAGCTCAAAAGTTTTCTGTAAAGAAAAAAATAAGTTTATAAAAAAAAAGTAGTACTTTCTTGTCAAAAAGAAAGAAAAAGCAGAAAAGAGAAAAAAAAGACAGATAATATAAAAATAGCATAAAACTAATTAAAAGAAAAGTGAAAAGAAGAAAAAAATAATAAAGATAGTATGCATAATATTAATAAATTAAAAACCAAAGGTTGGAAGCTCAAAAATCTACTTAGCTAAACAAAAGAAGAGGAAATTACAATACTAAAAATTACAAAAACAAATTTTGCAAAAAGAAAAAAGAAATTTTTAGTATACAAAACAACAAAAAGATAAATCAGATATTAAAATAATGCAGTAGAAAACAAAAAAAAAGATTCAGATATAGGAATTCTGATAAAAGAACAATAGAAAAAACATATAGAAATTGTTAAAAAAATAAATAAATACATAATAGAAATTACATTATACTTTAAGCAATTGGAACTAATTGTAATAAGAGTTAATATACCACCAAGTAACAAAGAAATAAGAAGAAACATTTAATAAAAAATAGTAAAATTGTTATGAGAAAAAATAAACAAATGCAAATAGTGATTATAAGAGACTTTAATTATACAGTAAACAATGTTTTAGATAAGTAGAATTTGCAAATTATAAGTTACAAAAGATTGCCACTATTTGGTTAAATAAAATGACAAAACTTCAATAATACATATAGAGAAATATATTTAACTAAACAAAGATACATATAGTTAAATTCAGAAACAGCAATAAGAATCAACTATATATAGATATCAGAAGAACTAACATCAGGTTTACAAAGAGCAAAAATCAAAAACATAAAAGAAATTACTGAAAGTGATTACAAAATAGTAATACCAGAAATATAGATTAAACATATAATAGTAAAAAATAACAAAGCAGAAGTTAAAAAAAAAAGCTAATCAAAAATAATATATTTCTATACAAAACAAATAGGAAAAAGTAAAAAAAATATGCACAAGAATTACAAAAGTGGTTAAAAATAAAAAAGACTTTGAGAAATATACAAAAAGAAAAACAAGATAAAAAAAAAATACAAAAAATAAACAATATATAAACTTGATAGAAGAAACAATTATAATAGCAGCAAATAAGAGATATAGTAACCTAGTGAAATGGATAAGTTGTCAATCTTCAAGTCTAAGGTTCAATTCCTATAAACAATAAATTTTGAAAATTATATCTGTATTATGATAATTATCTCTTATTGATCAGTTGAATTTATGCATCTGTAATCTTAGATACATCAAGTTGGGGTCCATTTAATTTTAAAAGCTTAGAGTATTTATACAAAGTGTAATATTTATATATATAAAGAAATGTGAAAAACTAATATTGCATAAGATTTCAGTACAAACTTGTAATAAGACTACCAGGTGTAAAAAACTAAGAAACTAAGAAGATAAAAGTATATTTAAAAATTTTGAGTAAAGAATAATACAAACTTTTGATAATACTATTGAACCAATAAAAGCCTATGAAATACTTTTATAAAAATTGTTAGATAAACTAGATAACAAAATGTATAAAAGAGCATATGATCAATCAGGCTACTAGGATTGCTAAAAAAAATATATATATCTAAGTATACTATACTAGGCTATCTAAATTGAAAGTCTGAGAAGTTTGTTAGTTTTGAGTTGTAGCTAGTAGGAAATAATAAAAAAAATATCAAAAAGATAGGTACTAGGATTTGGGTAAACTTTATAAGTATATAACAGTTTAATAGATAACTTTGACTACAAGT
The DNA here is from genome assembly GCA_910591915.1 of Cetraspora pellucida. Classification (NCBI taxonomy): domain Eukaryota; kingdom Fungi; phylum Glomeromycota; class Glomeromycetes; order Diversisporales; family Gigasporaceae; genus Cetraspora; species Cetraspora pellucida. The sequence continues at coordinate 4,617 of CAJVQA010006330.1, read as the reverse complement.
GTTGGCCTTAGTCATAGTGAAAAATCCAAGTTAGCAGTAAATAGAAAATATATAGCTTGCTCTGGTAAGTTTAACCTTAAGGATAAAATTATCCTAAGGTTGAAATAAGAATCTAGATACAAGTAACCTAGTAAAGTTAGTATAAGTGTTTCAAATCAGAAGGTTTAAATAAAACATCTAAGAAGAGGTGTTAGGTATAACAACTAGTAAAGAACCTCTAAGCAGACTTCTTAAATAAGTAATATAAAAAAATTACATGTATAGCCAGTTGTATGCTTATTGTGATGTCTAACAAAAGTATTAATAAAGTCAAAAAGACCAAAAGGTTATCTCAAATAACAAAAAAAAATAACAGCAGCAAATAACATATATCTAAGAAAAAAGTCTACAATATAATAATAAACAAAAGACATATTTAAAAAAATCAACAACAAGAAAAAACTATTGTAAAGTTTCAAAGACTAGTCAAATTTGCAAAAACAAGAAAAGAGCAAAAAGTTGCAAAAGCAAATAAAAGCAAAATAAATAGAAAGCTCAAAGTGCTAGGCAAGAAAATTGATGCAAAATTACCAAAAATCCAAAGACATTGGTTTGATGTTTAGATAAAAAAAATCAAAAATTAATAGGAATTCTTTAAAAAAAAAAGAAAAAATAATAGAAACAAAATCAAAAAAAACAAATAAAAGAAAATAAACAAAAAATATAAAATGATCAAAACTGACTAAAAAAAATAATAATTAGTCTTTTGAACAAGCTATACAAGAAGGTAATACTTAACAGAGTAATCAAACAAGCAGAAAAAGAAATAAAACAAGTAATAAATTTAAAACTAGTAAAAGAAGTAACAATAAAATATAATAAGAAGAAATTTAAAAAAAGAAATACTAAATTAGAAAAGATGTTAGAAAGTTAGAGAGAAATCTATAAATTATAAGACTACATTAAAAAAGAATAATATAAGAAGATTGAAAAAAAAATTGAGAAAAAAGAATAAGATAAAATAATTAAAAGGCTACAGCTTCAGAAATATTAGAAATAAGCTATATTCTAATTAAAAAAAAATATAAAAGGCTTTCAAAGTCTATACAAACTTGTGTTTAAAAACAAAAGAGATACCAATAAAATGAAAAATAATACAAGCATACCTAATATTAAAAAACATAGAATAGAAATACAGTTTATATAATATTTGACTAATAGCATTAATTAAAATATATAGAAAGATTATCCCTTAATCTGTAAGCTTTTCCAGACAAATTTGTCTAGAAAATTAGTAAAAATATGCTTATGATTTATATTTTTTAAATTTTAAAATACTTAAATAAAATTTTATTTGTTAATATTTAAAAATAAGAATTATATTATAGCAGTATTTAAATTTATATTATAAGAAAAAAAAAATATATTACTTATAAGCTAAAAATAGACAAATTTAGAAAAAATTTGTAATTAAAAAAATTATTTACAATTTTTTGGTGAACTCTTTAAATATTTTTTTTTTTTTTTTTTTTTTTTTTTTTTTATTCTTTGACAGTCTTGTCGGAGCTCAGATACAAAATTTTATTATTTGAAACATTAACTATTTCTAGTAATCTACATTTTGAAATTGCAAGCCCGGCATCACCCAAGTACAGAAACTGTACTTAAATGTGACTTGTCACACCAGTTTATGCCTAAACTGGGAGACCTTATCAGCTCTGTCAAGAACTGAACCAAAATGGATTTGTTCCATTCTGCACTAGTTCATCCACCCCTTTATTAAATATCTGAAAACATTCTGCTTCTCTCTCTTTATCTTTAACAGCTTTTATCTTATTAGTTGTACTTCTCTTGTTGTCTCTTTTACTTCTGATTTTTTTTGAACTATATCCTTTATCTTCATCTTTCTTTATTCTGCATCGCTTCACCTTCGAGGTTATTTTATTCTCATTTTCCCATTTGGTCACTGTTTTGCATCTTCTCCACCATATTTCTTCTTTAAACATTTCCTCAACAATCTTAATATATAGTTTCACAGAATGTTTTGTACCTCTTCATGATACTTGCTTTGCATATAATTCCTTAAACATACTTTCCATTGCTAAGCCATGTATACATGACTCACGGTGCTTAATCTTATCTGCTGAAGTTTCTCCAACAAGTATTTTGCTTAATTCGAGTTTCGTAAGTTTGCTTTTATCTACTTTATCAAGCTTTTTCCATACTAACCAGCATGCCAGCTCTTCAATATTGTTCCAATACCCACTGTACTCTTCACATCTAAGCAAATGTATCAATGTCTCCTGTTCCTTATAGCATTCTTTACATTTATCTGTCTCATATATGTCTGGTATTCTCTTCTTTAGTACCTCAAGAACTGGAAAACTATTGTTTATACACTTAACTCTAAATGCTATCTTCTTACTCACCTTTAGTAATTTACATTTAACTCTGATTAAACTTCTGTTTTCCTTCCACAATGCTTTTCAATCTCTTTGAGCTTTAGCATTTGGTTCAAGTTCTCTAACTGCCTTTGAGCACCACTATTTAGCACTATTCATCATGTTCATTAATGTTTTTATAATTTTCTGATAGGTACTTCTACTACTGAGTCTTTTCAATATAGCATACATAGAAATCGGCAATTTCTTTCAAGTTTTAGGTCTGAGCATTCACCTAACAATGTGCCTTCTTTCGCAAGTTTGTCAGCTCTTTCATTCCATACTACTCTACTATATGCTTTAACCTTGACCAGCACTAATTCGATATTTTTTGACTTGCATATATCTTTGATCTTTGTTACTAATCTGAAGTTTTTGGTTTTGCTCCATGCCCTAATATTAAACATAGGCTTCTCTTTTTCCAGGCTTGCAATTGCCACTAAACTATCTAATTTAATCACTACTCTACTGTTATTAGCTACAACTAAAACTACCATCATTACTGCTACTAACTCTGCCTTTGTTGATAATAGCCATTTCTCTAATCTAATCTTATCCTCTATTATAACCTCCTTTTCATCATCACTAACTTGCACCCAACCTGCACCCATTTTATATTCTTTTTCTTCTTTTACTAATAACCCATCTGTATAAAACTTATATTTTATACATCTATTCATAATGTTCTTTTCCAACTGCTCTAACAGCATACTCTCTAAATTGCTATTTAGGCCTTGCATTTTCAATAAACCAATTTCATGACTATATATCATTATTTTTCTACTTATGGCTCTTTTATTACTTATGTTGTCTTTCTCAATTTAACATCTATTGTACCCTTTTAGTTCTTCAAGCAAAACTGGTACCTTTTGCTCATACATCTGTCTTACTCCTGGTAATACTCCTACTATTGCACTCTTCTTAACCCAACATTAACACTTGTATATACTACTACTGCTACTCAGATTACATTTATCACATTCTACAAGTATTGAGTAACTTTTTTTTTCAACTTGTAATGTGCTCTAATGATTTACCAGTACATTTTTCTTTTTCTTTTTGACTACTTTGCCTACTATTGATTCAGTGTTCTCTTTGTTTACTAACCCTATTCTTATTTTCTTTTATCTTGTGATAACTTTTTGACCTCAATTTTCATTGCCATGGTATTTATTTCCTGCATTTGAAACTCAGGATGGACTGTTCTGTTTGCTTGGTCTTTCACCATCTTTTGTTTAATTTCGGCAAACTATTTTGCTTTCTGGCCTTTTTGTATACTTGTGCGCAATGCTCTAAATTTTTTTCATGTGATTATTCTTTTGCCTTCTTGATCTATCAACTGCTGTGCAAAAAAACAATCTACTCTGCATTAGCTTTTTACAAGCCATTTTAAATGTTTCCTTCTTCAACAAGTTTTGCACAGTTTTACCTGTACCAAAAACTTGCCAAAGGACTCCTTCTGTCTTTATCTTTAAACCTATTTTACTTGCTTATAGCAATATCAGACATGCCAGGTTTCTTTTCCATATTTTTCTTAAGTTACTTGCATATTGTGTATTTATCTCTTCTGATATCAGTCCTGCTAGAGCATAACCTTGTTTTACACGTATTCTTGTTATCTCACCAACTTAATCTGACTCATTTAATCTTCTTTTAACAAAATTATCTGACTATTAAATACTTTCTAACTTAGTACTCTGCATCTTTCTAAACCTTGATACGCGATTATGCTATTTCCTACAGTTGTAGGCAGACCTAATTTGTTTTTAATCAATCTAATTACTGGCTGATGCAAGTGATTTATACACTCTTTGGACACTCTTGCTGTTTGCAATATGTACACCAATTTTGGTATTATGCATATATTGTTAATATATATTAGCTAGCTAATAGTTAATTTCTTCGACTGTAAGCTTCTTATAAATTGTTGCATAATATTTTTCACCTTCTTTTTAACTAATCTTTCATTTACCTCTATACTCAACCATACTCCTAACATTCTTGTTAGTGTACACTTTTCTTCAGCCTATACTTAATTTGAACCTATTACCACCCATCTTTCCTTACTTCTTATATTCAGATTAATTGCCAACAACTTTGATTTTGTACTATTGATCTGGATATCATTGAACTTAAAAAATCTTTGTGAAATTTGCACAATTGCTTGCATCTCCTCTTTGCTTTTTGCTATTCAGGT
>CAJVQA010006329.1:0-15018 GCA_910591915.1 Cetraspora pellucida | reverse complement strand
ACATATCGAACCATCGGAACTATAAATTTGATTGAGTTTAAACCGTAACTGATTTTTTGGCGACGCTTGGTTCGTGATTGGATTTGAAAATTCTGGAAGTCTGGAAATTTCGTAAATTTCTCGAGATATTGTGATCTGCGTCTGTCCACACCTTTTTGAAAACAGCTATAAATTCTGTTTCCACTTGCAACATATGCACATTGACCCTAACCCAAATTTAACTAGGAAATTCCAAATCCACTTAAATTCCATTCTCACTTACAACATATATATAAATTTTGCAAGTTTAATCATTATATGGAATGTAGATTAATGAATAGTAGTTGTCTTAGGACCATTGCACTGTACCCTTTAATCGTTTCTTGTGCTGTAATAAATTGATCAACACTACTGTATAAAGTATTTCATACTGCAATCTTTTCGCTTGCTTACGAACTGAGCTAACTTAGTTGCGCTACATTTTAGTTTCTCACAAATTCGTAATAATGGCGTCCCAGATCGGTACCATTTTTCATCGTTGCAACGTACGACATTTACTACAAACAGTGTAACATCTCATCCGTCATTCAATAATGAGCTAAAATATATATGTTTATATACGTACGTACGTACGTACAGTAATTAGTGCTGCCCCAGGCAGTGTAAGAACTTCATGTTTGGTGATTAAGCTCTGCACCTGTGATAGCAGTGCGAGGATCTCGTATTGTGATTAGGCACTATGACTGCCACAGGCAGTACAAGAGCCTCATGTTTGGTAATTAAGCTCAGCAACTAAAGACTTCATATTGTGGTTAAGCTTTATGGCTGCTGCAAGCAGTGCAAAAACGTCATATATTGGTGAATATACTACATAGATACAGCGTAAGATCCTATAGGTAAGTAACAGCATCACATACATAATGCTATTTAATCAATTCTCATTATAGTCAAAACTACTTGATGAAACTATTTGAATTGACTAAAGGTTTTATCAAATTGCATGCCTGACGAAGCTGTTGACGAATTGACGAAGCTATTGAAGCTGCTGACGATTGACGGAGTTGTTGATGATTGGCGAAGCTGCTGACGATTGACGAAATAGTTTTGCAGCGAAACTTAGAGGTTTCACTACAAACTCGGCAAAAAAAATTAAAATGCCGAAATGGCGAAAGGTAGCAACTGGCGAAACTAAAAAAAGATAGCAAAAGTGAAAGATAGAAAATTTATTTTACTATAGATAAAACACTATGAAAAGTTTACCATATATTTGACAAATTAAAAAATCAAATAATAACTTATTAGGAAAAATTAAATAAATTTTACAAAGCTCGTTCTGACGTCAATAATTTAATTTAAATGCATATTCACGTGATAAACAAAAATTATAAATATAACGAGTACGATAAATCCTTGGTAATACAGTAATGCAAGTAATACAGTAATACAGTAAGCAATAGCGCATACGTATCGTTATAAAATAAAATTAAAAGGAAATGTGGCGGATCACGAACCAAGTTTCATAGCAGATCACTGATAATCATAAACTTACACGGATTATCTACGATACAATAGATCTTATTTAAATTCCGATAAATATGCATTACGCTGCCACAGTTAGCTATAACGTGGCTCGATCGTTTTGTATAATATTTCATCTCGAGCATGGGTCCATATCGTCCAAATTTTTCTATAATCCAAAAATTTTTTATAATAAATACACGAATGATTTTATAACCTGACTGTGTTTACTTTCAAAGTTTCCATTGAACTTTTGCGAGTCTGTCTGTGGCGTAGTCTTTTATATGTTTTCTAAATTATGTTTAGAAGAGGTATTTAATTTATTAGATTAAAACTGATATAATAACGGAGACATAATAATAAACTTCTATAGCGTTTAAATCTTGATATTCTCTACATCAGTGCATGTTTTTATCGTCGAGCTAAAAATTAATATGGACGTTATTTTTAGGCACAAAGATGGAACGAGCAACCAACAATGTCACATTACTACATATGTATACATTATTGGGCGCAAATTTGCAAAATAATGGTGTTATCCGATCATGATTGGTAGGAAGTTGTTCGGCTGCATGTTAATTTGTCACATCTAGTGATGGGCAATGCGCATGAAAGTATACAATCATACGCATGATTTTTACATATATCTTAGCCAAGCAGAAATTTTCAATAGATTACGAAATATTCCGAAATATTCCGAAACCCATAAGCAATTCCGAAAAATTCTAGTCACATCGTATCACATAAAAAAAATAACGTGCAGAAATATATATATCATAAGAGTTTTCTGGATAATAATACTTATGCTGAAAACAAATAAAAACTGCAAGATTTATTATTGTGAGTAAATTTTTTTCTATCAAATATGGGTTTGTCAAATAGTAAAGTTATAAGGGATAAATTTCCATTTTTTTTCAATAATAAAGGATCTGAGTCAAAACGGTCGAATAAGAATGGTCCCGATAAATTTCGTTTCGAAAATGGTAAAAGATACCATAACGTAGAGAATTCTACATATTTTTTACCAAATGATAACGATGAATGTGATAGATTACAGTTACAGCATTTCATAGAGAGATATATTTGGCAAGATAACTTTTTCGCCCCGGTTAATCATCTCCTTAATCAAGAAGGTACAATGGTTTTGGATGTAGGGTAGTTATCTTATAATATTAAATTACAGTATAATAGTAATAACAACTTCAATAAAATTAGTAATCATTGTTCATAACTATTTTAATAATTGTTTCAGAACTGGTCCAGGCACTTGGTTACTCGAAATGGCAACTAATTATCCAAAATCAAAATTCATCGGAATCGACATTTCTCCTGTTCAACCAAACACTATCAAACCTAAAAATGCAGAATTTATTGAAGGGAATGTGCTAAAACATTTACCATTTCCAGATGATACATTTAATTATGTGTTTCAACGATTTTTGAATGTCGGAATACCTGAAAAAAGTTGGCCATCCGTGATTAATGAGTTGGTCCGCGTATTAAAACCTGGTGGTTATATTGAGGTTTGCTTTATTTATATTAAATGTATTATTAAAATTTAGTAAGAACTGGTTAATTTAATATATATATTTTTTCTTTTTAGTTATTGGAAGTTGAAGTTCTTTTTAATAAAATGGGGCCTGCAACAGCAAGGCTTATGGATGGCAGTAAGAATCATAATAATTTATTCATCAGGGTAGTCTTTTACTGTATAGAGTTCATAATTTTATATATAATTTATTTTTTAAATCTTTTTTTTTAGTATTAATTATATTTGGTGAAAACGGTTTAGATCAAATGACATGTCATAAATTACAAGGTTTTTTAGAAGGGCATAGACAACTTCATGACGTTCATTCTGAAATAAAGAAAAGTATAGATAATGAAGATAGTGAAAAGTTATATAAATTGGTAAATAATAATTTAATAATTGTCTATACTGGATAGTGTTTAATAATATTTTATTGTATTATATTATTTAGATGTATGAAAATTATGCTACCGGTCTCATAAGCTTGAAACCCAAACTTATGAATATAATTGGTGCTTCTAGTAATGAATATGACGATTTGATTAAGAAAATGGGAAACGAAATAATAGAACTCGAATCTTTTAGTTTGCGAGTACGTGTTTATGCTCAAAAACTAAATACTGCTAATAGTGATGCTTAGAGTTGTTACGGAACTAATTTTAGTCTTTATCAAAAAAAATTTAAATGACGAAACTGACGAAAGGTGACAAAATTAGTAAATATAAAGCTAATAAAATAATATTTTTATAATAATAAATTAAAATTAATCATTTAATTATAATAAACAGAAATTTAAAAAAATAATTAATTACAACGCATGTGATATTTTCACATATAAAATCGCCAAAAATTTAAAAGTTCATTAAGGCTAGTGGTGACACTTATATTAGGATTATATAATGGCAAAATGAATAGTAAAATCATCTCCAATAAACTTTGATCAGAGCATTAAAGGTGGTTTCTTATGCAGATTTTTTCAATTATAAGCGATTTTGGCAAAACGACGTTTGCTTAAAAATTATCCTGATTGTGCTACGTTACACTTAGGGTGTTCTCAAGCAGCTCCCTTCATGTGATTAGCAGATGTTGCTCAAAGCATTACGAATTGTTATTGTGCTTTATCGAAAAACGAATTATTAAAAATTCATTTTTCGAAATGCGGATTTTAAATTTTAGCAGTTTTATGAAAAAATTTGACCAGATTTTTTTGATCTAAGTAAAAATCACAATAAATTTTTTCTGTCAATCAGATCGTTTGGAGAACGGCCTTAATCTTGAAATCAGATTGGCTTGGTTATATATAATCTACAATCACATATATGACAAATAATTTATCAATGCATGACTCAATATTTGTGTTATCCAGCATTTATTTTTTTTGGATAATTGGGTGATCGTTGGATGAAAGGATATAAGTAACGATTTATAACCGGTTTAAAATATTACACGGCTTCGTGTGGTGTATGGTTTAGTAAAGTAGTGGAGTATATTGTAAAAATCGCATTTGAGTATATAAAATAGTATACTGTACTCATAATATAAAATAGTCTGGAAGAACATTATCGACTATGGCTGGAAGGACATAAATTACACTGATATTTTCGATCATTTGAAGGTCTAAAAAAGGCATCATCGAAATAATGTAAGTTACGCTGATGATTATCATCATTTGGAGGTCTAAAAAGAGAATCTTTTGATTTCGGGTGTGATCTGGAAGAACTTCGATTGCATTAATGCTTGCAATCATTATAAGGTGTTAAAAAAACATCTTTCGGCTATGTTCTGGAAGAACTAGTGATGTGTCATTTATATGATGCACAAATTGTTTTCGCACACAGTACGTACAGTGCATATCTAGCAATTCGATTGGTTAGCAAAAAGATCAGCAAAAATTTTCACATACAGTATACAAACTGCATCAAAAAATTCAGAGAATAGGTATATAGTATCTTACTAATAACTATACTATTATCTTACTATTCTAACTAGAATACTATATTTATAGTCATTAAACCTTTAGTAATGGTAAGGTTACAATAGAGGTATAAAAAGACTTGGTCTGAGTAATCAGGGTTGTAGAGTATATCACAATAGAAATTTAGTCTAAGATAAGTTTTTTTTACTATCTTTAAGCAGTATATTGGATTTATTACTATTATACTAATGCACAGTTCCTCTTGTTAGTAGCAATGTAAATGTTCAAACATGTAAACTTATCATTTTTTTAAGTAATTATTGTCTTATTTAATAAATGTATTTCTACAAATCACATATCTAAACAATAGAAAGAGGATAGAATCTTTTCAATCTTCAAAAAATTAATTATTGATGATATTTTTTCTAATATCAGACCTATTAGTCTTCTTGAATATACTAAAAAACTATATATCAAATTGTTTACAAATCACTTAAATTATACTTTTATAAAATTTAAAATACTTTTATTTTACAATTATATTACCTTTTTAGACAATAATACTGTTATTTCTATTTATATACTTAACAATATCATTGAAGATATATATTACAATTCTAAAAAACTTTGGTTTATATCTCAGAATATAAGCAAAACTTATGACTTAGTCAACTTGAATCTATTTGAAAAAGTTCTTAATTGTATCAATATGTCATCTAAACTAATTAATATATTTATTAATCTATTTTTTTTTTTTTGATATTAAGATAAGGCCTTGCTTATATCTTTATTAATAATTTAAAATAGTTACATATATATATGTTATGGTAGAGACCAATACTTGCAGTCAGGGTTAACTATTAAACTACTAACTATATAGTTACTACTATTTGTACAAAACAAATAAATTGAAAATTATATATAAAAATAAAAACTCAAATAGTTTATCTGTGACCTAAACCTACTAAAATGGTCAAAACTCACCTAGATTTGAATGTTTAATATATAATTTGATGATATGCTATATTTGATCTATAAGATAGATCAAATATTAATTTTATGAATTGCTTGGTCAATAGGAGGATATATATTTGAGTGAGAATGTAATTGATCAGAAAGTTCACAAAGGCATAAATAAGTGTAATCTTTTCAAAAATGAGTATGTTTTTTAATTGATTGGATAATTTGGAAGATTGGTTAATTGGTTAAGATCAGAGTTTATTTTGTTGATTTTTTCAATTGAAGAAGTGGATACAGTATGTTTTTGATAATTGTTTATATGATTGTTCATTAATATTAAGAGTAGAGTATACAATTTTTAAATTATATATAAAACTTTTGGTAAATTTTTATTTAATTAAAAATAAAAAAATATTTTCTTAAGTAAACAACTTTTAAATATTAATTAAAATTGTAGAATATGTTTTTCTGATTCTAATCATAATAAATTTATTAAAATTAGTTAAAAATTGATTAAGATATATATATTTAAAAACTAGATTTATAAATTGTTTATATAAATCATATGAAGATCATATAATTTGGACCAATTATTATAAAATAATTTTGTGTAACTACAGAAAATTTGAAGCCATTATGAAGAACTTTGTAATATATACAAGTATATTTTTTAAAAATATTTTATCTATTAAAAATTTTACTATTATAAAGAACATATCTTATTCTATATTATATAAAAATTTGATAAAAATTAATTGCAATAGTAAAAAGTTTTATTAGTAGCAAAGCTTTATTTTTTATAAAAATTATATTATACCACAAAGATTATATAAAAAATGATCTACATATACTCTATCCTTAAATAAAAAAATAAAAAATAAATTTAGTTATTATAAGTCAGTATAAATTTAGCTATTATTAAATTAAAAAATCAAAAAAAGAAATAAATTTTATAAATATCAGTTATAATCAGCATATATTTAAGAAAGAAAGAATAATAAATAATTATAAATATTAGCATATATTTATTTAAATAAAAAAGAAAAAAAAATATTAGTAAATGAAATATTAGTTATAAATTAGCATAAATTTATCACTATTTAAGTAAAAAAAAAAAGAAAAAATTAGTAAATAAAATATTAGTTATAAATTGGTATAATAAATTCATTACCATTTAAATAAAAAAAAGAAAAAAATTAGTAATTAAGTTATATATTAGCATGTTCAATTTTTTTACAATAAATAAAAATTTACCATTCTTCAGCCTTCTATTTCTGTCTAATAATTTGTAATGTAATAAAGATTCTACTCATTTATTACTTTTACTTTAGCTTCTACTACTTCTGAATAAATAAGGTAAATGAACAGTAGAAGAAGTAGACAGTTGGGTTAAAGAAATAATTAATAATTAGATTAAAGTGCTAAATGGTTGGATCGAAGTAGTAAATGGTATAGTCAAAGTGGTTGGTGATCTGGTTAAAATAGTGGATTGTCTGATCAAAGTGGTGAATAGTCTGGTCAAAGTGGTGGATGGTTTGATCGAAGTGATAAATAGTTATACTGAAGTGGTGCTAGACACTTGAATCAAAGAAGTGGTAGATAATTGAGTTAAAGAAGTGGTAAATAGTTAAATCAAAGGAATGATAGATAGTTGAGTCAAAGAAGTTATAGATAGTTGGATCAAAGGAGTGATGGATAGTTAAGTTGAAGAAATAATAAATGGTTGAATTAAAGGAGTAGCAAATGGTTGAGTTGAAGGAGTGGCAGATAGTTGAGTTGAAAAAGTGATAGATGGTTGAGTCAAAGGAATAGTAGATTGTTGAGTTACAAATCTAGAAGTTTAAGATATGTGTCTGATATATTTTGTTTTAGCTATAGCAAAAAAAGAAAATTTTTATTTTATATTTTTTTTATTTTTTTTAAAAAAAAAAAGTTTTTTCAAATAAAAAATCTAAAAAAATTAGAAAAAAAATTTAGAAAAGTTTTTTAAAAAGAGACAGTTTGAATTGAGTATATTTATAAAAATTTTTAAATTCTGATTGCTTAAATGATTAGTTAAAAAAAATTTTTATATCATATATTGTTTTGAATTCATGTTCTGAAATTGAAATATGATGAGTATTATATCATAATTGGTACACTTGTTATATATCAATTTATAATTCACATTAATATTATTCTATGCCAGATTATACTAATATCAATATTTATTAAGTAAATTGTTATTAGTATCAGTTTATTTCATTACAAAATTAGTATAACTTCTAAACCACATATAACAAAATAGTCAGTAATAATAAATAATTATATAAAAAATAACTTGTAACATCTAAACTATAATATAAAATCAAAATAATATATAATACTATTGCTATTAATCAGTTATTTTTGCTAAGTAAAGATTTACTTTCTTTTATATTTGAAACTTATTTATCTATTATTGCTTCAATCTAACTATTAACATGATATTTAAAATATTATTCAAAAACCAATATAAGTTAATCAATAGTTTTATAGAGTTAATGATTTTATACTCTTTAATCAATATTTGCATCAAAGTATCATTAAAAGAAAGCCCAAAAATTCAAATAATTTATATTTAAATTTTCAGGTTTTCTTTTAGAAACACTCTAATATTCAGATATTTAATGTTTGGTTATGAAGTTAAATGTGGTTTGGTTTAGATCAAATTTGGCTATTCTTATAAATTTTGTAGAAATTAAATTAATGTAAAATCAAAATATTAAATTTTGTTAAAATTTGAAGACCAAATTTTTGACCAAGTTAGATTAAATTAATGTAAAAATTAGAATGACTGACTTTTTATTTGTTGAATTTTAAAAAATTTGATTGATTTATTGCCAAATGATATTGTAATTTGACTAGGTCATATTTTAGTTTTTGACTAATAATGTTAATCTAATAGTTTATTAAATTTATACATAAACATGAATCAGTATAGACTCAATTATTTCAATCAGAAATATTATGTGATTTTCAAGACAACAAAATTTACAGATATTTAATTAAAAATGCAATTTTATTTTCATTATAGTAAATAGACATCTATTAATCATCTGAATAACATCTGGATGACTAGTAAAGTTTTTATTATGCAGATCTACTGTCTGTGAACAAATAAGGAAACCTGATATCTATACCAACTGTAGATATCCAGATGAATAAAAAACAGATCCTAACACTACAATAAAATAAACTGATCATCATACAATTATCAAGATGACATTTGAATGACCAACAAGCAAATTTTTTTTTATATAAATCTTTGAACAAAATGTAGATCCATATATTCAAACCAGAGAACCAAATATAGATCCCAATATATTACATTAAATATATTTTTATATAATCATTCAGATGCCATCTGGATAACCTTTAGCAAATTTTTTATTATATAAATCTACCATTTGTAAGCAAAATGTTGAATCTAAATATTAGTAAAATATGTGAATATCTAGATTAATGCAAAAGGTTCTAACATATTAAAGTAACCTGATATCTATATTAGACAAAACAGAATATCTATAAAAACTGCCAATATTTAGATTAGATTATAGTAAACAGTCCTCTATCTAATCATTCAAATGTTCATCTAGAAAATTTTTTATTTTGTGAATCCATAATTGAGAACAAATGTAAATCTGAATATTAGTAAAATTACTAAAGCTCAAATAAGTAATCAAACAGATCAACACTAAATTACAGTAAACAGTCCTCTATTTATCATCCAAATAATATCAAGATGTCTATTTAGAAAATGTTTTATTATGTGGATCTACCATTCATGAGCAAATAAATAACATAAATATTAGTATGAATAGAGATATCTAGATATTATCCATAGAGATCACAATACTACATTATTGTCAGAATAATCATCTAGAAAATTTTTTATTATATGGAATTACCAACTGTAAGCAAATGTAGCATCCAAATATCCATACTATTTGCAATATTTAGATGTATAAAAATTGAATTTAAATATTACATTACAGTAAACAAATCTTTTTCTAATTATCCAGATGTCATCCAGATAACTATTCAGCAAATGTTTTATTATGTGGATCTACCAACTGTGAGCAAATGTGGCATCTAAATATCTATACTATCCATAATATTCAGATGTATAAAAATCAGATTCTAGCATTATATTACGGTAAACAGACCACTATCTAATCATATCTGGATGACATCCTAATGATCATCTAGCAAATTTTTTATTATGAATCCATTATCTGTGAGCAAAATATTTAATTTGAATATCAGTTTTATGCTGATATTTAGATTATAACATATAAGTATTCTATTTCACATTACATTACAGTAAACAGACTACTATTGATTTTACAGATGATGATTTGCAAATTTTTATTAGAAGGATTCATCATTCATAAGTATATTAGAATTTAAATATCAGTAATATCTGATATTCATATATATACAAATAATTTTCAAACATCTGGCAAAAATTAGTTGAATAATTTTTTAGCTAATTTGGTTAAATAATTATAGACCAGAGTAAAATAGTCATCCAAAAAGTTTTAAACATCACATGACTAATATATTTAGCACTAAAAATTTATGTAGTTTAAAAGAATACAAACAAAAATTCAAACTAACAAAATAATGTCAATAAGCAATAAATTAATAATTTTATTTATTTTGAATAACTCAATTTGGAATATTTCATTAAACTCCTTTTTTTTCTCATTTTAGTAGAAATTTAAATATGGCAATCAATATATACTTTTAGAATAATGATGTTTATTGGATTTTATGCTTTTAACTATTGATTTTCACTATGAAGTATCAAAAAAAAATCATTACAATTATGTAAATATTTAATAATCTACTCATAATGATTTGAAATATCACATATTTTTGAA
Source organism: Cetraspora pellucida (assembly GCA_910591915.1). Classification (NCBI taxonomy): domain Eukaryota; kingdom Fungi; phylum Glomeromycota; class Glomeromycetes; order Diversisporales; family Gigasporaceae; genus Cetraspora; species Cetraspora pellucida. Next base: position 4,208 of record CAJVQA010006329.1, on the reverse strand, counting down.
ACTTTTTAAATAGAGATTTTACCCAGTCAATATTATTATATACTGTATACTTCAGAAATCAATTTCTTAACAAATTAGCTAAAAAATCGTTTAGCTAATTTTTGCTAGTTGTACTAGAATTTATTATATTAACTGTAACCAAATAGATCCAAAAACTACATTACAGTAAACAAATTTTTATATAATTATCTGAATGACTATTCAGAAAATTTTTATTATGCAGATCCAACCTTTGTAAGCAATCTGTAAAATTCAAATATCAGACTTTAGCTGATATTCAACTTTTGAAAAAAAACAGATTACATATTATAGTAAACAACCCTCTATTTATTATCCAGATGATTATTCAGCCAATTTTTTATTATGTAAATCTACTATCTGATATCCAGATATTTTCTATAAGAATTTTAACAGTAAACAGACCTCTATCTAATTATCAGAATAATTATCCAAAGAATTTTTTATTATATGAATCTACTATCTGTAAGCAAATGTTGCATCCAATATTTATACTATTATGATATTTAAATAAACAAACTTAGAATGTGGTGACTTAGTGAAGTAAATAAGTTGTCAACCCCCCAAGTGGTAGGTTGTGAGTTCAAAACCTACTGACAGTGAACAATTTGAATAATTACCTATGTAATACATAGACAGTATTACGGCGATGGCATTCTGTCGATCAGTTGGGATAGGATACCTGTAACTATGATCACACCAGCATGACTGGCAAGTCATAGGGCATTTGTGTAATTTTGGTTACACAGAGGAATGCAAACCGGTACCAGGTGATGCAAACCTAAAATAAGTCCTTGTGGCTATGTAAATTCATAGAACTGGGAAACCGAAGCCCACTTGGAAAGACCCAAGTAGAGTGGTAACACAGATCTTCGACGGTATCACTGTAAAAGCTAGACCTAGGAAATGGATACCAATGTGGAGGAGCTGGACGAGCAAGAATCTCAGGTAAGGGATACTACCAACCAGGCTGCTAGAACCGAACCAGAGGAAAAGAATATCAAGCTGGCTCGATATACCAAGGACAGGTCACAGTTCTACTGGGCTATCTGGATTGGGAGTCTGGGGTCAAAGCAGGGATATACTATAAGTACTAGGGATATGCTGTGAAGTAGGTGCTAGGGTTTGGGTGAACTCTACAAGGGCTAGCCTTGTTAATGTTCCGTAGAGTAGGTAGGTAGTTAACAAAGAGGTACTTTGGAACTTTACAGTCAGGTGACATATTCTGAAATGTTTAACAGCTTGACAGACGTACAAAAGGGGAAAGCCAAATGTTGGGTTAGACAGTACTTAGTTGTGCGGGAACCAGGTGTTACTTGTCTGGGTGTAGTATAAGGACCAGAGTGTTTAAATAGGTACCTTCCTAGCAGGTTACAGGCATGGCAGCTAGTGTAGAACCCTTAGGCGGACTACTTAAATAGGTAACCAAAAGTTACATATATGGCTAGTTGCACACTTACCTTGTACAAGTCATATGTAATGCATTGACCAAAAACATAAATAAAGGCAGTAGCAACTGATAACATCAGCTTTTAAAAAAAAAAAAAATAAATAAAAAAATAAATAAAAAAATAAACAAACTTTTTAGTAATTATTCGGAAGAAATCAAGATGACTATCTAGCAAATTTTTAATATGCAGATCCATTATTCATGAATAGCTGTCTAATTCAAATATCAGTACATTCTGCAAATATTTAACCAACACCTCTATTTAATAATCTAGATGTTATTCAGATGACCATTTAACAATTTTTATTATATAGATCTACTATTAGTGAACAATTATATAATTCTGATATTAGGTTATATTAATGATAATCAGATATGTATGAATACAATCTTATTTCAAAATTGCATTACAGTAAACAAAACATTACAATAAACAGAAACTATCTAATTCGAATATATCATATGACTATCTAGCAAATTTTTATTATATAAATCTATTATTTATAAATTCGTGAATCTGAATATCAGTATAATATGCTGATATCTATATATTAAAAAGATTACAACATTACATTATAGTAAATAACTTCAATATAATTATTCTAATAGCATTCAAATAACCATTTAGCATTTTTTATTATATGAATCTACTATTTGGGCTATTTGTTTATGCTGATATTAAGTTATAGCATATTGATCATAACAGTAAACAGACTATTATTTAACTATCTGGTTTTATTAGAATGACTATCCAGCAAATTTGTTTATATATATCTATGATCAAATGCAAATCTGAATATCTGACCTACTGCCAATATGCAGATTAATTAATCCAGATCCAAAACTTTTAATATTACAAAAGCTACATTTTAGTAGTGAAAGTTACAACTCTATTACCTCAAAATGGTTGCATGTAAGTCATCTTTTACTTTTTAATTATATAACTTACTCGATTTTCCTGGCATAGATCCCAAATAATCTTCATTATGCCAATGAAAAAAGATTGAAAAGAGTAATGTACTAGCTTATGCTAATAAAAGAGTTCTTTTTACTACAATGTTCTGTTTTGAATTTGCTTATTTTTTTTGAAAATATATTTATATTTTTTTGTATTGGCATAATTTTTGCAAATTTGACTATTAATCTTATTTTTTTTCATATCAGCACTTTTTCTTTTATTAGCATTATGACTTTACAAATACTCTTGCCATCTTATCAAAAGCTTCTAAGAGAAATCTTCATAAAAAGAATCTGTATGTTACAAAAAAAACAAAAATTAAAAAGTCCAATATTTTAATCATCAATATTGATACAATATCTAATATTATAGTTAACCAAGCTAATAAAAGAGTGAATATTTTTTATGATTCTTTAAAAATATGTTAGTTGTCTTTAATTTTTTTATAAAATAGTTTCTTAGAAGCAGTTTTAGCCTTTTGAGACAAGTCTAGGATCTGACTGTTTCCTTCTTATACAAAGTTATTTTTTTTATTTCAGATATAATCATCATCCTTGATGTGAGCATGTGTGAGGAAAAAGGTAATGCAGACTTCATGGGTTCAAACCTCCAAACTACACCACAGAAAGTGGTTTAAATACATCTACTAAAAAAATTTTATTATTATTTAAAATAATATTTTGTTTAACAATTTTTTGAATATATATTCTTTAGCATAAAATCCAAAGTAAAACCTGTTCATCTACTAAAGCTCAAACTCAAAAATATATTCAATCTAATTAGAAATCTGAAGATTTCATTGCTAAAGATCTTAAATCAATAAATAATTCTCAATCTGCTTTTTTAATAGATTCCAAAATCACTTTTTTTAAAAAATTTATAGAAAGAAGATGGCAAAGACAAATTATTAAAACATTATTGAGCAAAGGATTGCTTCTATTAGATGCTGTAAAACCAAATACCTTTTCTCTTAAATATAATACACTTTCTAATTTAGATTTTGAAAATATTTGAAATAAATTTTATAATTCTGGTATTAATCCAAAAAAATTACTACAAACTTTGGTTACTTATACAAGCAATTTTATTTTAACTACATCTCAAATATCTACTGAATTTATATACTTACTGGAATCTGAAATTTTTAATCACCTTAAAGTTGCTAATAAAAATTCAAATTTAGTATAAAAGCAATTTGGATTATAGGCTTTTTTTGCAATCAGCTCTTTTATTGATAAACAGATTTGTAATTATTGTTAATGTCTTTGGTCTAAAGTGAAATATGTATATAAATAATACATAAAAGCAGAAAAACTTTCATTAAAGCAAACATTAATATCTGAGGCTCTTTGTCAAAATTTAAAAGACAAACAAATGATTGCTAAGTATTAACTTATAAAATGACAAAAAAAGATATTAACATAAAAAGATATCATTATATATTTGATTTATAAAAATTTAAGAATGCTCTTAGAGAGACAATAGTAAATCTATTTACTTTTTCAAATTCTAGGGTCACAAAAAGTGTAAAAATAGCAGTAGACCAATACTATGTTCATATGCTTAATAATTTATTTTATCAATCAAAAAAATTTAAAAAAAACATTTTAGTACTTTCATAGGCAATAATAATAAACTCTACACAATACCTCTTAATATTATTTCAAACATTCCATCATCTTCTATAACAATACCTTCTATGGCCTTTATAGATGACACTGTTTGGTACAGTGAAAGTCCTGAATCTCTTCAAAGTATTCTTAATGATACTCAAAAACTTTA
>CAJVQA010006328.1:0-15018 GCA_910591915.1 Cetraspora pellucida | reverse complement strand
GGAGATAGAACTTGTGAAACCAGGCAAATGTGCTGGTCTTTGAGAAGGGACCGAATGAACCAACCAGGCTGTTGGAATTTTCAGGTTCCGGAGAAAAAGGACATATGCTGGCAAACATGTGAACCAAAGGTGTATAGTTTCGATCTACCTTTTCAGGCTATCTGAAATAGCAGCTTGGTGGAACTTGAATTAATTACCAAAGTAGTAAGGATATGTTGTGAAGTCAGTATCAGGGTTGGGGTGAACTCTACAAGAGAATAGCAGTTTAATAATATGCTCTGACTATCAGTGTTAGTCTCAGCCATAGCAATACCAGGTCAGCTGTAAGAATAGGATACAAAAGATTCTGAAAGGTTTAGTACAAAGTCAAAGGTTCCCCATATGAGTGAACCACTTTAAAGACTTAGTGACTATGGCATATTTGAACCAGTATCGATCAGAGCATCTTGGTAGATATAGGTAGGTGGATGAAAACAGGAACAGAGTGGTTAAATAGGGAACCTACAAGTGGGTTCTAGGTATGGCAACTAGTGTAGAACCTTCAGGCGGATTACTTAAATTAGACAATGACTAAAGTTGTATGAGTGGCTAGTTGTACACTCTTTCTATGGTTGCCTTCTGTAGTTGTAATGTAATCATTAGCTGAATGTACTATCAATAAAATCCTGGGTCACAAGTATTCACCTTAATATTTAAAAAAAAAATAAAAAAATTTTATAACAATATGGATTAATTTTTGAAAGTTAATTTTACCAGCTGAAAGTAGAGGATTAGACATTAATTTGACATATTAATATCTCAAGAAATACAATAATAATTTAAATTATTTTTAAATTATTTGATAGATTATACTGTAATCTATTAAATAATTAAAAAATAATTTAAATTATTGTTATAGATCTTAATATATTAATGTATCAAATTAATAACTAATTCTTTATTCTTAGTTGATAAGTTTGATTTTTAAAAATTATTCTATATACTATTTGTAATATATAATATATAAAAAAAATTATATTACAATACTAGATCATTCTACTAGTAAATATTATAATTATTATTTAACATTATTTTTATTATCTCTTAAACCATATTCTAGACAAATTTGTCTAGAAAATTAAATTGTATTTAGTATTTTTTAAATAAAATAATAATTTATTAATGATATAGAGTATATTTTGTTTATGAAATATATTTTTAAAAACATATTTTATAAACTTTATTATAAAAAATTTTTTAAAATATTAATAAACTTTTATATATTAAAATTTTAAAAATTCTATTTAAAAATTTTTACTATTAAAAATTTTTTAAAATTTTTTAAGATTTCATATGTTTTTAAAACTAAAAAAAAATTTTACACTTTGTATAAGTCTAAATTTGTATAAATAAATTGCAAAAGTAATACTAATAAAAATTGTCATCCTTTATATAAACTAAAATATTGTATTAAGAACTATAAGCTTAAAATTAATATTTAATGAGTTTGCTAAAAGTTTGTAAATATTTTTTTCAATTAAAAATTTTTTCTAAATTTGTTTATTTTTAGTTTATAAGTAATATATATTTTTTTTCTTATAATATAAAATTAAATACTGCTATAATATAATCCTTATTTTTAAATATTATCAAATAAAATTTTATTTAAATATTTTAAAATTCAAAAAAAGTAGATCATAAGCATATTTTTAATAATTTTTCAGACAAATTTGCTTGAAAAAGTCTACAGATTAAGGGATAATAAAAATAATATTAAATTATAATTATAATATATATTTGTAAAATAATTTGGTATTGACCTTTAGGGTCAATAGCATAGCAGTTATACTTTAAGGTTACAAATTACAAAGTTGCTAGTTCAAATCCTAGTGATAGTAATTGTAGAAATATATTTCTAAAATAGAGAACTGCAACATTATAAAATTAGAGATTTAAAATATCAATAAACAAACTTATTTCTAGAAATAATAAGTAATCTATAATTGAGAAGTCATATAGAAATAAATAAGTTAGAACTTAATTTAAAATAATCAAAGTCATAAGATGTAATATAAGATTGAAAGTTTAACACTTATATATATTACATAAACTCACAGTAATAGTTGGTTTTGAACAGGTCTTAGTAAAATCTTCTGATCTTAGCAGAAATTAATATGACAAATTATTTCTAAAAAGTTTAAAAATACAAACTGAGAAAAATCAAAATTCAGTAATCTTCAATATTAAGAACATTGTTCAGAAATATGTATAGACACTAAAAGATTTTAATAAAATTGTCAAAGAAGAAAAAAAAATTCTTGATTTAGTATTGTAATCTAATTTTTTTTATATTGCATATTAAATAAAAGATTAATAAATATTTTTTTCTTTACTATTTGTATATAGAAAAAATATATATAATTAATATTAAAACTAACTAATATATTAAATTTTAATTCAGTTTAGGTCGCAGATAAAACTGTCTAAGCTTTAATTCTTGCATGTAATTTTTATTTTGTAGCTTACAATCTTAGTATATCTTAATATATAGTATATTAATATATACAACTAAAATTACTAATAAAGATATGAGCAAGGCCTCACCTTAATATCAAAAAAAAAAAATTTAAATTTTAATTATAAAACTATATTTTTTGTTTTTAACAAAAAAATTTTTTGTAAAATTTTAGTATAAACTATACTTTATTTCAATTTTAAGCTTATTCTTACTAATAATAAATAATAATTAAAAAAATTTTTTTTGATAGTCTTATCAGAGTTTAAATACAAAATTTTACTAATTAAAACATTATTTATTTCTAGTAATCCACTTTTTGTAATTACAAGCCTGGTATTATTTAAATATAAAAACTGCACTTAAATATGACTTGTTATACTAATTTATATCTAAATTGAAAGCCTTTGTCAGTTCTGTTAAGAACTGAACCAGAATGAATTAATTTTACTTTATACTAATTCATCAATCTTTTTATTAAACAATTGAATATATTCTATTTCTTTCTTTTTATCTTTATTTACTTTGGTCTTATTTAATATGCATTTTTTGTTTTTTTCTCTATTTTTGATTTTTTTTAAAACATGACTTTTATTATCATTTTTTTTTATTTTACATTGTTTCACTTTTGATATTATTTCATTCTCATCTTTCTATTTGATTATTGTTTTACATCTTATTTACTATACTTTTTTTATAAATATTTTTTTTACAATCTTGATATATAATCTTACAAAATGTCTTGTATCTTTTCATAAAACTTGTTTTGTATATAATTTTTTAAACATACTTTTTATTGCTAGGTTATGTATATATAACTTTTAATGTTTAACCTTATCTGCTTTAGTTTTGCCAACTAATATTTTGCTTAAGTTAAGTTTTGTTACCTTGTTTTTATCTGCTTTATTACACTTTTTTTATACTAACCAACATGCTAATTCTTCAATATTTCTTCAATAACTACTATACTTTTCATATCTAAGCAAGTAAATTAATGTTTTTTGATCTGTATAACACTTTCTGCATTTATCTGACTTGTATAAGTTTAGTGTTTTCTTCTTTAGTATATCAAGAACTAATAAACTATTACTTATATACTTAATTCTAAATAATATTTTTTTGTTTATTTCTAGTAATTTATATTTGATTTCTGTTAAGCTTCTGTTTTCTTTTTACAATGCTTTTCAATCTTTTTGTACTTTAAAATTTAGTTCAAGCTCTTTAATTACATTTGAGCATTGCTATTTAGTACTATTTATTATATTTATTAATATCTTAATAACCTTTTTTGTAGGTACTTCTACAACTGATTTTTTTCAGTACAATGTATATAGAAACTGGCAGTTTCTTTCAAATTTCAAATCTGAGCATTTACTTAACAATGTGCCTTCTTTTGCAAGTTAGCTTTTTTATTTTATATAACTTCATTATATGCTTTAATCTTTATTAGTTTAATTTGATATTTTTTAACCTATATATATTCTTAATCTTTATTACTAATCTAAAGTTTTTGATCTTGCTTCATAGTCTAATATTGCATAAAGGCTCTTCTCTTTCTAAACTCACAATTATTATAGTACTATTTAATTTAATTACTACTTTATTATTACAAGCTATAACTAAAACTATTATCTATACTGTAGCTAACTTTGTTTTTATTGATAATGACTATTTTTTTAATTTAATTTTTTCTTCTATTATAATTTCCTTTTTATCTTCACTAATCTGCATCCAACTTGCACCTATTCTATATTTTTTTTCTTCTTTTACTAATAATCTATCTGTATAAAACTTATACTCTATACATCTATCTATAATGTTTGTTTCTAACTGTCTTAAAAACAAATTCTTTAAACTATTGCTAAAACCTTACATCTTTACTAAACTAATTTTATGTCTGTATATCATTATCTTTCTATTTATAACTCTTTTATTGTTTATGATATCTTCTTCTATATATATTTTTTTATATCTTTTTAGTTCTTTAAGCAAAACTGGAATTTTGTTTATGTTTTTGTCTTATTTCTGACAGTATACCTACTATTATACTCTTTTTAACTCAACATTGACAATTGCTTGTACTGATACTATCATTCAAATTGCATTTCTTATATTCTACAAGTACTAAATAACATTTTTTCTTAACTTGTAATGTGTTCCAATAATTTATTAGTACATTTTTCTTTTTCTTTTTAACTACTTTGCCTATTATTGGTTTAGTATTCTCTTTGTTTATTAACACTTATTCTTGCTTTTTTTTATCTTGTGATAACTTCTTGATCTTAGTCTTCATCATCATAATGTTTGTTTTTTGTATTTAGAACTTAGCTTAAACAGTTCTACTCCCTTAATCACTTAACATTTTTTGTTCAATTTCAGCAAACTATTTTGCTTTTTGTCTCTTTTGTGTACTTGTCTATAATACTTTAAACTTTTTTCATATAATCATTCTTTTGCCTTCTTGATCTATTAGTGATTGTACAAAAAACAGTCTATATTTCATTATTATTTTACAAGTCATTCTAAATGTCTCATTCTTCACTAAACTATGTACAGTTTTATTTATACCAGAAACTTGCCAAAAAACACCTTCTGCCTTTATTCTTATACCTATTTTACTTGCTCTTAGTAGTACTAAGCATATCAGATTTTTTTTCAGATCTTTTTCAAATTACTTGCATGTACTATATTTATCTCTTTTAATATCAATCCTGCTAGAGTATAATCTTGTTTTACATATATTCTTGTTATTAATTTAATCTGGTTCATTTAGTCTTCTTTGTAAAGAAACTAACTAATTATTAAATATTTTTTGACTCAATATTTTACATTTTCTTAAATTTTGGTATGCAATCATACTATTCTTTGTAGTTGTTGATAGACTTATTTTATTTTTAATTAATCTAATTACTGGCTGATGCAAGTAATTTATATATTCTTTAGATACTGTATACCAATTTTAATATTATACATATGTATTAATATATATTAACTAACTAATAATCAATGTCTTAAACTGTAAGCTTTGCATGAATTACTGCATGATATTTTTTGTCTTTTTAATAAATCATCTTTTATTTGCTTCTATACTTTATCATATTTCTAACATTCTTGTTAATGCATATTTTTCTTTAAAAGATACAGAAGTATACTATATTAGACTATTTAAATTGATAGTTTGGAAAGTTAAAAACAATTCAAAAGAAAACTAATAGAAAAAAATATAAAAAATATTAAAAAAATGAATATCAGAATTTTAGTAAATTTTATAAGAATAAAAATTATATAATATAGTAATTAAACAGATAACTTTTATAACTATAAGTATTAATTAACTATAATATACTGTATTATACATTTATCTAAAACTATCACAGATCAAATATATAAATAATAATAAACTAATAGAATGTACATATAGTCTTATTAGTTTGCTAATATATATATTAGATAATATATCAGTAAACTAACAGTTATCTATATTATAAGCAGATTAAATATAGATATCAACTATATAATAATATATTTTTAATTTCTTATTATTCTTCTGATATATATAAAAGAATAAGATAAAAAAATAATAATAGTAAACTAATAGATGTTAGCATCATTATTTTTTCTCTTTTCGCTGATCTTTATGATCAAATTTGGAATAGAAAAGAAAGCTATAGAAAACACAAAAACTGTTAAGTCAAAGTATAAAAGTTGACTAAGCAAAAAGAAAGCTAATAGAAAATTAGGTATAGTCTGTTAGAATAGTAAAATAGGAAAACAGCAGTATAATAGTCTAGAAACAGCCTTTTCGAAATTTTCTTGTCTTTAAAATTTTTTTTAAAAAAAATAAAAAAACACAAAAACTCAGTATTGCAGATTGTATACATGATGTGAAAATTAGACAAAGTAAACAATAAGCATAATAAGAAATAAACAAACAGATGTGTAATCATGCAGATAAACAAACAAATACAAACTTAAGAAACAATCATGTGTTTAGTATATCTGTTAAGGTTATAGAATAATGCAAAGAAGTGCTACACAAAAGATTTAATTAATATCTACAGAAACTGGCTAGTACAATAAACTAAAAAAATATCAAGGCTTGTTTAGTAAGTCAGACAAAGCACAGAAGAAAATATTAGAGAGTCATAAACCAAAAGTTTTAAGAAAATATAAAGAATTAGCTAAACTTATTAGCACTAAGTTAGTACTAGTCTGTGTGTTTAGAAATTTAATAGAGATATATAATTACTATGAATATATGCAAGCAAGAGACAATGATAAACTAAGAAAAAGTAGTGATCAGCAAATAAAGGAGACAAAAAACAACAAAGAAGCATTGATAAAACAAGAATGTGGCTGTTTAGATTATAGTATTATAGAAAAACAGATAGCTAAACTCAAGTTGAATGAGAAGAAAAAAAAGAAAGATAACATTAAAGAAAAAAGCATGCAAGTTGAGGATGAAGTAAAGAATATGAAGTTAAACAAAGAGTTGAGCAGAAGTGAAAAAGAAAACAATAAGAAAACAAAAGAAAATAAGAAAGTAAAGAACAAATGCAAGAAAATGCAAAAAAAGAAGCAATATATATAAAACAACTACTGATAAGATGCAAAAACAGAAATAAAGTAAATAGTATTTATACAATGTGGAATATTCTAGCTGAAGTTCATGCAGCACAAGTAAGAAAATGTCTTCAATTTTATAGTAGAATTAGTTTATAGGTTGAAAAAACTGTGAAACCAGCAAAGCTGCAATATTTTCAGTTAAATTCAAGAATGAAAAAAGAAAGGCAATGCTAGATTAGGCATGATCAGTATATTTCGAAGAGAGTAAAACCTGTATAGTAACTTCTAGTACCTTTGCAAAAGAAGTGTTAGAGAAAAAAACAATATATAAAGCTATAGTTAGAAATATTCAAATAACAGCAATAGAAGTATTGTTACTAAAACAACTTAAAGCAGTTAAAGCGAAGGCAGTTTATATATCAATAAACAGAAATAAGAACTAGCAAAAAACAATATCAGTGTATTTTGAAACAGAAAAAGACCTCAGGCTTGCTACAGAAAGAGAAATATACTATTATAATACAAGATTAGAGTGAAGTATTACAAGATCTTTCAAGATTGATAAAACAGAAAGAAAAGAAAAAGATGTAAAAGAACATCAATTGAACAAAAATACACAATATGAGAGATTTGTAAAAGCCAAAGAAGAAGTTAAGAGAAGTAGGACTAACAAAGAAAATCAAAAGAAAGAAGACAAAATAGATAAAGAGAAATATAGAAACAATATTCAATCAAAAGCAATTACGATTAAAAAGCTAAAAAGTAATTTGCAAGATACTCTTGACTGAATTTTAAAAAGACTAGATGAAATAAAAGAAAGACAATTAGGGAGTATACTTCCAAATCACTTCTAAAAGTTGCTATAAGCATTGTTCAAAAAAAGACAACCACTTTGTCAAATAATTTAACAAAAGTAATAATAGCATAATAGGAATTAAGATAGCATATCACAATATAAATAGAATAAAAAACAATAAAATTAAGCTTAAGACAATAGTCGAGTGGTCAAAAGAAGAGAAAGTTGAAGTTTTATAATTAGTAGAAACAAATTGTAATAGTAGAGATCTTAAGTTTAGTTTAGAAGATGAATACTTTAAAGAATTATGAACATGAGAGATAGTTACAAAAAAGAAAGACTCAGATGTTGGGCTATTAGTAAACTAAGAATAAGAGAAACATATAGGAGAAGTTTATAGATTTGAAAAGTACTTGGTTGGAGCAAGTTTTACTTTAGTCAAGTAGAAATCATAATAATAGTAATATATATTCCTCCAAATGACAAAAATATAACCAAAAAATTACAACAAGTAATAGTTAAGATGTATATAGAAAGAATATGCAACTCACAGATTATAGTTATAGGTGATTTTAATCACATAGTTAGTAGTGAGTTAGACAAATTAAGTAGTAGTAGTAATAGTAACTTCAAGCTCTTCTATTATACAGGTAGTTGATTAATCAAAGGTTTGGTAATACATATAGAATATATAATCCAGAGCTAAGAGATTACACATGGTCAGAACAAGGTATATGAACAAGAATAGACCAAATATGAGTTTCAGAGAATCTACAAACAGGTGTAAAGCAAGCAGAAATTATTTATGCAGAGTTTATAACAGCCAGTGATCATAGCATTGCTTGTGCATCATTATTCTTTAAGCATTTAGTTAAGACATAAAGCATAGCAAAAATGAAGAGAAGAGATATAACAAGAACAATCTATCTATATGATAAGGCAACAAAAGAAAATTAGGAAAATTATCAAACAGATCTAGAGAATTATCTGTTGAAAAATAAGAAGTTCAAGATACTTGAAGAAGTAGAATATGCTTCTGATATTAATAAAGCTTTGAACATAATATCTAATGCAATAAAAAATGTAGCCAATAAAAATATATCTAAGAAAAAAATAGTATGAGAAAAGAATTACATCAAAAAGAAGAAAAAAGCAACGATACTGTATAAAGAAGTTGTGGCACTTAGCAAATTGCTATAAAAAGTTAAAAAGGCAATGAATAAGAAAAAGGTTAAGCTTAAATTAGTAGAGTTTAACTCAGAAATAGAGAGGTTAAACAGAGAGTACAATTTAGAAATAAGATATATCAAAAATAATAATACAGCAGATCTTGTAGTGTAGAGTCAGTTGGCAAAGAAGCAGTGGCAAGCACTAAAGTTAGTTGAAAAGATAGAAGAAGATAAGTATACAAAAGCTGAAATTAATGCTGCAATAAGCAGAAGGTGTAAGAGAATTAATAAAAAAATAGAAAGAATGCTTATTAGTATTTTAAATAGACCCTACAACAAAATCAGAATTAATCAGATGTTGAAACATAAAGAAGAAAAATGCATCCTATATAATGAACCAAGTATAGTATTAGAGCAAACAAAAGAATATTTTAGTTTGCAGTTCAAACAAAGAAATGTAATAGATAATGAAAAAGTAATAGAAGAGTTTTATGAACCACTTATAAAAGTTAAAAAAAAATGGTATGAAGGCTTAAAGGCAGAAATATTGATTGATGAATGGCTAGAAACAATTGGAGAAACAAAAAATAAAACTGCCTCTGGTCTTTCAAATATTGGATATAGGTTGATTAAAGGTGCAAGTAGAATAATGCAAGAAATTTTTAGAAAATTTGCAGATATATGCCTTAAGCTTAGAAGAATACTACAAAAGTAGAAGTTGATACAAATATACCCAATACCAAAAGGTGAGGACTGGAACTATAATCTTTGTAATGTTAGGCCAATTACACTTCTAGAGACATTTAGGAAATGCTTAACTAAGGTGTTGGCAAAAAGAATGTCTAGAACAATAGCAGAAAAAGAAATTCTCAGAGGTTCAAATTATGCAAGCTTACCAGGAAACTCAACAGAAGAAGCAATTCATATAGTAAAAATATTAAGAGAGAATGCTAAAGAGAGTGGTAAAGAGCTGTGGTTATTAATGCAAGACATGAAGTAGGTATTTAATTCAGTATCGATAAGGTTACTTCACTTGGCATTACAAAGAATTAAGTTGCTAAAAGAAATAGTAAAATTTGTAATAGAGCTATATGATAGAAGAGAAGTTAGCATTATAACAGAATTTGGAACTACAAAGTTATTTGTTGCAGGTGATAGAATTAAACAAGAAGAAACAATCTTTTTATTGGTTTGGCAAATATTTTATGATCCACTTTTAAGAAGAGTTCAAGATGAAATAAGTGTAGAATATGAAATTGAAGCATATGAAGTACTAGATTTACAAATGAATAGAGTTAAAAAAAGAAGAACAAGGCAAGTAGCAATAGTCTACACTAATGACACAACCTGAATAGCAAAAAGCAAAAAAGAGATGCAAGCAATTGTACAAATTTCATAAAAATTTTTTAAGTTTAATAACATCCAGATCAATAATGCTAAATCAAAGTTATTGGCAATTAATTTAAGTATGAGAAGTAAAGAAAAATGGGTAGTAATAGGTTCAGATCAAGTATGGGTTGAAGGAAAGCATACACTAACAAAAATATTAGAAGTATAGTTAAGTATAAAAGTGAATAAAAGATTAGTTATAAAAAAAAATAAAAAATATCATGCAGCAATTTATAAGAAGCTTATGTTCTAAGAAATTAACTATTAGCTAGCTAATATATATTAACAATATATGTATAATACCAAAACTGGTGTATATACTGCAAACAGCAAAGTGTTCAAGAAGTGTATAAATTGCTTACATTAGCCAGTAATTAGATTAATTAAAAACAAATTAGGTCTGCCAGCAACTGTAAGAAATAGCATAATTGCACATCTAGATTTAGGAAGATATAGAATGCTAAGTTAAAAAGTATTTAATAGTTAGCTGGTTTTATTACAAAGAAGACTGAACAATCCAGATCAAGTTGATAAACTAACAAGAATATGTGTGAAACAAGGTTATGCTCTAGTAGGACTAATATCAGAAAAGATAAATATAACATATACAAGTAAATTAAGAAAGATATGGAAAAGAAATCTTGCATGCTTGATATTGCTACAAGTAAACAAAATATATTTAAAGATAAAAGCAAAAGGAGTTTTTTGACAAGTTTTTGGTACAGGTAGAATTGTACAGAGCTTGTTAGAGAATAAGACATTTAAAGTAGCTTGTAAAAAGCTAATACTGAGTAGACTGTTTTTTATACAGCAGTTAATAGATTAAAAAGATAAAAGAATGATTATATAAAAAAATTTAGAGCATTATATATAAGTATACAAAAAGGACAAAAAGCAAAATAGTTTGCTGAAGTTAAACAGAAGATGTTAAGAGACCAAGTAAATAGAACTGTTTGATCTGAGTTTTAAATGCAAAAAACAAACACTATGGCAATAAAAATTAAGGTCAAGAAGTTATTACAAGATAAAAGAAAATAAGAATAGATGTTGGTGAACAAAAAGAACAATAAACTAATAGTAGGCAAAGTAGTCAAAAAGAAAAAGAAAAAATACTGATAAATTATTGAAGCATATTACAAGTTAAAGAAAAAAGTTACTCAGTATTCATAAAATGTGATAAATGTAATCTAAGTAATAGTAGTAATACAAGCAGTTGTTAATGTTGGATTAAAAAGAGTTCAATAGTAGGAGTATTACTAGGAGTAAAACAGATGTATGAGCAAAAGGTACTAGTCTTGCTTGAAGAACTAAAAGGGTACAATAAGTGTTATATAGAAAAATATAATACAAGTAATGAAAAAGCTATAAGTAGAAAGATAATAGTATATAGTCATGAAATTAGTTTATTAAAAATGCAAGGCCTAGATAGCAGTTTAGAGAGTATGCTACTAGAACAGTTAGAAAAGAACATTATAGATAGGCATATAAAATACAAGTTTTATACAGATGGGTCATTAGTAAAAGAAGAAAAAGAGTGTAAAATAGGTGCAAGTTAGATGCAAGTTAGTGAAAATGAAAAGGAAATTATAATGAAGGGTAAAATTAGATTAGAAAAATAGCTATTATCAATGAAAGCAGAGTTAACAATAGTATTAATGGTAGTTTTAGTTGTAGCTAATAATAATAGAATAGTAATTAAATTAGATAGTTTAGCAGCAATTACAAGTCTAAAAAGGAAGAAGTTTATGTGTAATATTAGAGCATGAAGAAAGTCAAAAACTTCAGATTAGTAATGAAGATCAAAGATATGTGCAGATCAAAAAATATCAAACTAATGCTAGTCAAGGTTAAAGCATATAGTAAAGTAGTATAAAATAAAAGAGCTAACAAACTTGTGAAAAAAGGCATATTGTTAGGTGAATGCTCAAACCTAAAACTTGAAAGAAACTACTAATTTCTATATACACTATACTGAAAAGAGTCAATAGTAGAAATACTTATCAGAAAGTTTGTAAAGTTATTAACAAATATAATGAATGGTGCTGAATAGTAGTGCTCAAAGGTAATTAGAAAACTTGAACCAAATGCTGAAGTTCAAAAAGATTGGAAAGCATTGTAAAAGAAAAATAAAAGTTTAACAGAAGTTAAATATAAATTACTAAAGGTGAGTAAGAAGATAGCATTTAGAATTAAGTATATAAGCAATAGTTTACCAGTTCTTGATATACTAAAGAGGAGAGTACCAGACATATACAAGACAGATGAATGTAAAGAATGCTATAAGGAACAAAAAACATTGACACATTTACTTAGATATGAAGAATACAATGGGTATTGGAACAATATTGAAGAGTTGGCATGCTGGTTGGTATGAAAAAAGCTTGATAAAGTAGATAAAAGCAAGATTACAAAACTCAAATTAAACAAAATACTTGTTGAAAAAACTGAAGCAGATAAGGTTAAGCACCATAAGTCATGTATATGTAGCTTAGCAATGGAAAGTATGTTTAAGAAATTATATGCAAAGCAAGTATTATGAAAAGGTACAAAATATTCTGTAAAACTATATATCAAGATTATAGAAAAAATATTTAGAGAAGAAATATAATAAAGAAGATGCAAAACAGTAGCCAAATGGAAAGATAAGAATGAAATAACCTCTAAAATAAAGTGATGCAGAATAAAGGAAGATAAAGATGAAAGTAATAGTTCAAGAAGAATTAAAAGTAAAAGAGATGATAAGAAAAGTATATCAAGTATAATGTAAGTTAGTAAGAATAAAGAGAAAGAAACAGAATATATTCAGCTATTCAATGAAGAGGTAAATGAACTAATACAGAATGGAACAAATTCTTTCTGGTTTGGTTTTTGACAAAGCTGACAAAGTCTTCTAGTTTAGGCATAAACTAGTATAATAAGTCATATTTGAGTGCAGTTTCTGTACTTGGGTGATGCCAGGCTTGCAATTTCAAAACATAAATTACTAGAAATAGTTAATATTTCAAATAGTAAAATTTTGTATTTAAGCTCCAACAAGACTGTTAAAGAATAAAAAAAAAATATACTGTATTATATAAAACTATATTAGCATATATAAAATATAGCAAACTCTAGTAAGTTTCTTGCTAAGAATAAATAGTTTTAAAGGTACTAATAAAGATTAGGAACTATGTTTTTATAATATAAGAGAATTGTATATATAAAGAATTTAAATAAACAAAATTTATAGTTAGCTTGCAAGTATAACATCTTGTATAGAATTTATATAGTAATATATTAGGCAACTACTTAAATTAAGTACCAAAAGTATATATATGACTAGTTGTAACCTCTAATATAAAAGAGCTCTTAAAGGCATTTGTGTCTAACAAAAACTTGAATAAAAATCACTTTCTAAGACAAAAGCTTTAATATAAAAAAAAATTAAAATATAAAAAAATAAAAATACATTTATATGTTTATTTTTTTTTTGATATTAAGATAACCTTTTTGGTCTTTTGACTTTATTAACATATTTTTAAGAATGTAGTTTTGTAAAGAACTATTACAGAAAGAATATACAATTGGCTATTTGTATAACTTTCTATATTATCTATTTAAAGAATTTGTCTAATATTTCCTACTAATTGCTGTATCTAACACTTCTGCTTGAGTGTTTTATTTAAATCTTTTAAATCTGTTTCATGTTACTTTATCAAGTCAAACCTGAATCCTTTATCTCAACCTTAAAATATTTTTATTTTTAAGATAAACCTACCAAAGCTTGCTGTTTTATCTATTTTTTTGCAGCTAATCTGAATATCACTATAACAAAACTAATACTTACAATCAGAGTTAACCATTAATCTGCTATGCTCTTATAAAGTTTACTCAGATCCTAGTATCTACTTTATAGCATATTTCTAGTACTTTAGTATACATCTGCTTCTTTTACTAAACTCCTAATTCAGATTGTTTATATAAGATTACAACTAGTTTATTAGTATATTTATTTATATGTTTATTATTTTTTTAATATAATATTAAATATTATATAATTTTATCTAAACTTGATAATAATCTAAATTTTTAAGCTTTTAAAATATTTGTATTTTTATATTAATTTAATAACAAAAACTGTTCTTATTAGTTTTTTAATATTTAATACTAACTATTTGACTAAATAAGCAAATGTTTTAGCAAAAATATAAATTAGTTAAACTAGATTAAATTTTTTATATTTTATATTATCTATTTAACTAGAAAAGCAAATGTTCTAATATAAATATAAATTTAATGATTTAACAAAAATATAAATTTAAAGATTTATTTAAAATTTTATCTTTGTTTTTTTTTTCGATATTAAGGTGATCTCTTTGGTCTGAGCTTTTTATTAATACTTATAGCGGGTACATGTTTTATATAGACGTATCTATAATGAATTATTAGACGAGTGTACAACTGGCTACACATGTAACTTTTCTATATTACCTATTTAAGGAGTCTGCCTGAGGGTTCCCCACCAATTGCCGTACCTAACATCTCTGTTTAGATGTTCCATTTAAATCCTCTGATCTAACCCTAGTATTAATTTCACCAGATCACAGACCTGGATCTATTCACAT
>CAJVQA010006327.1:0-15020 GCA_910591915.1 Cetraspora pellucida | reverse complement strand
AATATTTTAAAAAAAGTTTTATAATAAAGTTTATAAAATATGTTTTTAAGAATATATTTTATAAGCAAAGTATATTCCATATCATTAATAAATTATTATTTTATTTAAAAAATACTAAATACAATTTAATTTTCTAAGCAAATTTGCCTGAAATACAGTTTAAGAGATAATAATTTATAAATTATTAAGATTCATTAAGATATTGCAATATGATAGTTATTAAATTATTAAAATAAAATTGTATTTGCATATTTGCTATTATTTTTAAATATTATACAATATTTTGAAATATTTAAAAAATTTTTAAATCTAGTTTATACTATTTAACAAATATTAGCTCATTTTGATGTTTATTTTTTTAAATTATTTAAATATTTATGCAATATTGCAAATAATTTCAAAATTATTATTTATGCCTCAAAATTTTACTTAATTCAAGAATTTTAATCATTTTTTATAACAAAAAAAAGTCTTGTAAAAATTCTTAAAATTCAAGAAGAAATTTTGTATCATATTAAGCAACTTTTCTCTTAAGTTCAACAAGTAAATAACTATATTAAAGAATTAGAAAAAAGATTAAATAATAAATTTGATACAATGAATAAAAAAACTTTTTATTAAATAATTAATTAATATTTATTTTAATTTTGGTTTATAATTTATTCTAATAAATTTTTAATAATAGTAAATTATAAAAGAGACTTCTAAAAATTTAATAGAAAAAGTGATAAATCCTAAAAAAGAAGAATTTAAGTTAGCTATAAAGTATTACCTTAGAGTGAATCATTTTGAATTTATTTTAAAAAAGTTGAAAAAACAGTAGAATACTTATTATGAGAAAAATTTTTACAAACTATTAAAAAATTTTTTAAAATTTTTATTAAACAAGTATTGCTAAGAAAAAAAAACAACTTTAAACTTTATTATAATTTTTGGTTAAAGGTATTTTATCAACTATTTTTTGTTTATTTGTTAAGAAATCTAAATCAAAATATTTTTAATAACATTTAAAGTTATTTTTTTTTTGACAATACTTAAAATTTTTATTTATTATTATATTTAAAATTATTCAAAATATTGTAAAATAATTTTAAATATTTCAAATAATTTTAAATTATTTCAAATTATTTTGAATTATTTTACAATATTTTGAATAGTTTTAAATATTTTAAATTTTATTTTTATTAAATTTTTATAGCTTTTGGAAAAATTTAAATTATTGCAGAGTATCTTAACTACTAAGATTAAAAATGCTATATTTGCTATATTTGGAAATCTCTTAACCTTTATTAATAATAAAGCAAAACCTGAAATCATTCTTGAATAGAAATGATCTGAAGAAACCAAATCTTGTTATAAGTAACTTTTTAAGAATATTTCTGAAGGCTTAAAAGATACTTATATATTACTTATATTAAACAAGATTTGGCCTTCTGATAATGCAACTTTAAAAAAAGTTGTATATACTATAGTAGTTTGTCAAACTATACTTGATCTAATGCAAGATAGTTTAATAATTTTTAAAAACATTATAAAACACAAACTTTTAAGAAATTTGGTATGTATTTATTATATTATTATAAAATTTTTTACTCATATAACAAAACATTTTTTATTATTAGAGAAAGTTAGAAAATAATAAAAAATTTCAACAATGAACACAGAAAATGATATATCAATTTTTGAAGAAAACAAAACTTCAGAAGACTCTGAAAAAGTATAATTTTATGTTTTATATTTGAAATTAATTTAAAATATTTTAAATATTTGTATATATTTGTACATAATTTTAATTATTTTAATAATTTGTGACTTTTTTTATAATTTTTGGAATATATCAAATGTATAACTAAATATTTAAATATTGGTATTTTTATATTAATTATTTAAATATTCTAAAAAAATATTTTTTAGTAATTATTAATTTATTAAATATTTTTCTATTTTATCTTTCTAAATATTTCTAGAATATTCTAACTAGCTGTAATAAATGAAAAAATATTTTGCAAGATTCTAAAATAATTTGTATTATTTTAAAATACTTTTTTTATTATTAATATTAATTATAATTAACAAAATTTATTAGACAAATAAAAGACTAAGAGAAGGTATAATCATTAAATTTCAACTATTTTATTGTTATAATTTGTATTATTTTAAGAAATTTCTATAATTCTTAAAATATTTAAATATTTTCATATATTTTTGCTTATTTTTAAATATCTTCACAATTTTTTGTTACATTTTAAAATTATTTACTGATATTTTTAATATTTAATTTAGATTTATTTAATAAAAATCAAGATACTAAAGAAGAATTATAAAACTTTTTTATTTGTTTTTATTATTTTTAAATAATCTTTCTTTTTTTTAGCTAAATTTGAGTAAATCAGAATACAGAAATTTAATATTTAAATAAAATTTTTTTGTTTTTTTGTTTTATTTACTAATTCATCTTTAGTTGTTTTACAAATTTTTAAAACTTTTTGAATATTTTCAAAAGTTTTATAATTTGTAAATTTTTATATAGATATTTTTTTTATTTTTTATTTGTAATTAATATATAAATCAATTAAATAAAGTTGATATAGATTAAAAATAATTAAATTGCTTAGTTAATGATTAAATAAAAAAATCATATTAAATATATTAAAATATTTAAATAACAATATTTCAAATAAAATAAAATAAATTTATTAATAAAAATTATTTAATAATTTTCAAAATTTTTTTAAAATTTTTTAATTATTTCGAAAATTTTTTTAATATTCGAAATATTTCAAAATTATTTCAATATTTTCAAAATATTTAAATTTTTTTTTTTAAGCTTAAGCAGTTATGCTAATACTTTATTAAGATTTTTGAAACTATATATATTTATAATTACATAGAATTTTCCAATACTCAAGTCTAGTATTACTTGGTCACTTTATTGGCATCTAAGTGCAACCTGCTGCACTATCTCAGTTAAAGATAAACTGCTTGTCTAACTACTAAAGCCATACCAAAAAGGTCTTCTTCTTTTTATGACAAGTATATTAATTGACTTCCAAGCTTTCTTTTTTATTTGATTTGTTTTTTCTGCTTTCTTTTCCTTTTCTTTTTCCTTTGTCAGCTTATTTTTCTTAGTTTTTTTCTTTAATTTTCTTTTAAATCGAGCATCTTTCTTTATTTGCTTGTTATATTAATATTCTTTTTCTATTTTTGTACTTTTCTATATTAAACTTTTTATACTTAGTTGTAAAATGTGTTCTATACTGTTCTTGTCACTATATCTATACATTTCTGTATTGCCTGCTTATCTAGAATTTGACTAATACTTTTTCTGACTTTATTTGTTATTAGTCCTTTATTAAAACTATTCTGTTAATAATTTATTCTGCTTCTGTTTTTCCAAAAAATGCTTTATATAGTACTAAAGGCAGGATTCTAACTTTTTTATTTTCTTTTAGGCTATTTTATGCTGCTGTTATTGCTACTTTTTTAATTCTCTTCTACAAGCTCCTTTGTCCAATGCAGCTTGCTAAGTGTATTTAAGTTTCCTTTTCATCTTTTTGATATATTTGGTAGTCAGTTATTGTGTATATTTCTGGTCTTCTTCTATTTAGTTCTTCTAGCATTAGTAGGCTATTCATTATACATTTGATCACTGTTGCTCTTCTTGTACTAAGTTTTCTTGTTATGCAATGTACATTTTTGTTCTATTCATCTCTTTCCAAAAGCTTGACCAATTATATCGAGTATTCTCAGTTTCTGGCTCTAGTGCTCGAATTGGATTTGTTTCTTTCTAACTAGCTCTAATTTTAGTATTCACAACTATTTTACAAAGAAGTCTTGCTAGTATATTAACTTTTCTATTTTCTCATTTTAAGTGATACTCTATTGTGTCATACTTGATCTTCTCTGTAACTATTGTTTTTCTACATATTGCTCTTTTTTTTGCAAATAAATCTGCTCTGTCATTCTACTTATTATCACTATAACTTTTAAACTTAACTAGTTCTATTCTATTGTTCTTGCTTTTAAGTTAACCTATGATATTCATTATCTACATCATATTTTTCTTTTTTAAAACTTTGTTATCTTCTATTTTTTGAATTGTTCTGTTAATATGCCTTAATACTATAAGGCTATCTGTATATACTTTTATATACTTTCTCTCTGGTATAGTTAGAATTGCTAACCATATTGTTGCTAATTTTGCTGTTGTTACTAAGGGCCAATCTTTGAGTTTCAATGCTATTTCTTTCTTTGGCCAGTTTTTTCTGTTACTAACCTGCATCCAACTAATGCTTATCTTTTCTATACTATTTTTTCTTTTCTCTTTATATAATGCACTATCTATATAAAGGATATATTTGTCTTTTTTTTTTTTCTTGTTTTTTGTTAGGGCTTCTATTAAGTAATCTGTAACTTTACTATTGAATTTTTGTTTCTTGATTAATTTTGTCTCTAGTTCTTCTACTTGTTTTAGCTTAATTAGACTTCTTTCTTCTTTTTTCTATTCTTTTATTGATCTGTTTTCTAGTATTTGTTCTAATGTTGCATTAATCTTGTTTTTGCTTTCTTTATTAATATTTCTGAAACTGCCTTTATGTTATTGTTCCATCTTATCCACCTTTCACAATTATCTGTGCTTTGTTTTGTTCTGTTCTCACAACCTTTATATTTACTTATCTTGATATATGTCTTGCCTTCTATTTTTTGTAATAGCCAGTGTTTAGCAAAAATCTTTTTCTTCTTAGATATCTTACTAAGTTGCTAATTGTGTTTTGGTCCATGTACAATCTAATTTCTCTTTCTTCTGTCTTCTGATATCTTTGTTCAATTGATCATTAGTGCCTATATATTATAGTTACTAATCTTGTATTAGTCATGTATTTTCTACTTGTCTGTATTTTTAACATCTTTTCTTCTATTTTACTGAACTATTTGGCTTTTTTTTCCTTTGCATAACAATCCTAAAAAACTTTTGAGCTGTCTTCACATGATTAGGTTCTCTTCTTTTATGTTCACAAACTGGTTCAGATATATTAAACCTCTTTTATTTATTGTGTTATTGCTTGCTGTCTATGATCCAACTTTCACTAAATCTTTTATACTTATTTCATAACTATGTACTTTCCACAGGCAATTTTCTGCTCTGATGCTTATTTCTATTTTTCTTGTTTTCACTATTGTCTAACAACTAAGTTGTATTTTCAATACTTTACTTCTTCTGGTCTTCTTTCAAAGTCTCAAATATCTTTTGTTAAGCCTACTTTTTAACATCCTTAAGCTATTCTAAGCTTTGTTAAATTACCTAAGATGTCTTTTCTATTAAGTCTTGTAAATAAACTGCTTATTTGTTTTGTTGTTATTTCTTGGCTTAGTGTTTTATAGTTTTTTAAATCTTTGTACTCAATTATGCAGTTGTTTGTTGTTTTCATCATATTATATTTGTGTTTGCCAAACATATTATTGG
Organism: Cetraspora pellucida; assembly: GCA_910591915.1. Classification (NCBI taxonomy): domain Eukaryota; kingdom Fungi; phylum Glomeromycota; class Glomeromycetes; order Diversisporales; family Gigasporaceae; genus Cetraspora; species Cetraspora pellucida. Next base: position 9,556 of record CAJVQA010006327.1, on the reverse strand, counting down.
CTAATGAATCTTGTCAATCATCTTTTCAGACATTCTTAATAACTGCAAAAGGTATCCTAATTTTGGAATTATTACTGTATTGTTTATGTATATGATTAGGCTTATTGTCATTTTTTTGTATCTAAGATCTCTAACTGTTTGGCTAACTATTTCTTTTGCTTTTTTGCAGACTAATAACTCTCTTATTTTGCTATTTAGCCAAATTCCTAGTGATCTTATGATTTTACTTTTTGGTTCTTCTGTTATTTACTCTGTTAAAATATAATATCTCTATTTTCCTTTCTTAGTCTAGAATTCATTATTATGAGCTTTGATTTTGCTTTATTTATTTTAATATTGTTTGCTTTGAAAAACTTTTTTGCAATTTCAAGAGTTCTTAGTAATTGATTTTTGCTATTTGTGATCCATGTTGTATCATTTGCATAGGCAATTGCTGCTTGCCTATGTTTTGTAATACAATTAATGTTCATATTTTTTAGTGTTTCTTGTTTTATTGTATAGCCTAAAGATTTATCTTCTTGGATTTTTTTTAACAGTGAATCATAGAAAAGCTGCCAGATTAGTAGAGAAATCACCTCTTCTTGATCTATATCATCTTTTGCTATTATTTTTTCTGTTAGACTGTAAGTTGTAATCACCTTAAGTTGATATTTGTAGAAGAGGTTAATGATATATTTTGTTGTTTTTTGTGGTATTTTGACTCTTTTAAAAGCCTACTTTAAGCTTTCTAATAGAACTAAATCAAATGCTTTCTTTATATCTTGTAGAAGTATCTATATTTCTTTATTTTTCTCTTGTGCTTTCTTCATTATCATGTTTAGCATATGTATTAGTTGCTTTGTTAAGTTGTTAGGCAAACCTGCATAGTTTGGCTCTTTAAGTATTTCTCTTTCTGTAAATATCTTGGCCAGCCTTCTTGTTATCATCTTTGTAACTAACTTTTTAAAAGTCTTAATTAATACTATTGGTCTAATATTGTTTAAGTTATATTTCTAGTCTATATCTTTTGAGATTGAATAAATTTGTACTATTTTCTACCTTTTTGGCATTTCTTCTATTTTTAAAACTAGATCTGCAAAGGCTCTGAAAATTTTTTGTGATTTCTTCTCTGCTTGTTTTATTAATATATAGCTTATGCCTAAAATTTTTAAGACTGTATTGGCTTTGAGTTCTCTTAATATGTCTATTCATTTTTTTTCTTCTATCTTTTCTTCTAACTTTTGTACCAAGACTCCTTAATTCACTCTTTTGGGCTGTATACTTTATCCATTCCTCTGACATCTTTTCTAGTTTGGTTCTTTGCTTTTTAAATTAATTTTCAAAATGCTTTGCTAAACCATTTAAGACAGTCTTAGGTTTTGTTGTTAGTTTAACCTCGTCTTTACTTTGGATTATAAATCTGTTCAAAGTTATCTTCTTATATGATTTATTCAGTAGACTAGCAATCATTTAACCTTGGTCAGTTTTTATCATTTCATATTTTTTATTTATATTTTCCTCTATCTGTTTTCTTTAAGCTCATTTTCACTCTTCTTTTTTTTTATCTTTTAAAATTCTTTGTCAGCCTTTTATGTCATCTATTCATGCTTCTGACCATTGTTTATGTAACTTTAATAATGCTACTCCTATTTTCTTGCCAATGTTTTTAAGTTTATTGTTTATCTCTTCTTTTTCTTCTTTCTCTGTCTCTTGGTTTCTTCTTATTTTCACTTTTTTAATTATTTGTTGAAGTTCAATTATGTTTCTATCCTGTCATGACTTCTTCTAATAATGTCTTTGGTTTGTTTTTGTGTTAAATATCTTCTTTTTTGGAATTTGCTTATTTGCTATCTCTGTTATAGCTTCTTCTATTGCCTTTCATATATGATCTAACATATCTGTACTGTACATATTGACTTCTCTGTCTTTTTCTAATTGTTTCAGCATCTTTTTCCACTCTAATTGTATTTGAAGCTCTTTGGTATATTCTTTCCAGTCTTCTTGTTTTGCTTTTTTATACAGATATATTGTTCTTATTTGGTCTTTGCATTTGGTTTTTGCACAACTCTGGTTTACAATTACATGTTCTAACCATATAACTGTTGTTAATATCCTATAGTCACTGCTTGTTATGCCTTCTGCTTCTTCTATATTGGCTTTTTGAAGGCTAGCCATAATTGTTTCTGACAACCAGATATAGTCAATTCTTGTTGCTGCTTCTTGATTTGACCATGTGTATGCTCTCTTTGTTGAATGCAGATTTCTAAAAGAGTCTGTAAAGTCCTGTTTCTTGAGCTAATTAAAAACTGGCAGTTTTTTATATTCTGTTGTTTGTAGGTGCAGTCTGTTTAGTACATTGTTAACAGTATAATTAAAATCTTCAAGTATGATTACTTTTGTGTGCTTCCTCTTGTTTGTTACTACTTCTACAATTTTTTGCTATATCTTCTTAATGGTTGCTTTGTTATTTGGTAGAATGTACAACCTCTATCACTATCAGTACTAGTTGTTTGAAGTATAGCTTTACTTCTATCATGTATTCACTAGGTCTTTTAACTGCTTTGACATGTTTCTTTCAAGTTTCATCTATTAAAATCTTAATGTTTGATCCTTTTTTCTTGTCTGATACTGCACTTGTCCAATAAGCTTTAAATCTTATATCAAGGTTGTACACCAAGATTTTTTTTTATTTTTCTATAATGTTCATTTTCATAATTCACAAAAATGCTATTTCTTCTTTCTCTGCCCAATCCATTAGGTTTTCTAATTTCCAACCTTTGGTCTTGAGTTTGTTAACATTGTAATATGCAATGTTTATTTCTTTCTTTCCTTTTTTTTATTTTTCTTTTAGTTGCTTGTATCTTATTTCTAAGTTTTCTGCTTTTTCTTTTCCTTTTCTTCTCTTTACTTCTTTTAAATTAGGAGATTTCTTTTTATTTCTTTCTTCAAAAGTCTTTCTCTTACTATGCAGAAAATCTCTGATCTTTTCATCTATATTCACAAGTTCAACTAGGGTGGCTTCAGAAGCAATTGGCTAGACTCTTTCTAGCTGTACCTCTTGTCTCTTCTAGTCTTTCTAATCTCTTTCAAATTTGTTCTAAGAAGTTTTCTATGCATGGTTCTTTTTCTTGTTTATGCATTTTGAATTTTTTTGGTCTTCCTTTATAGTCTTCTACTTCTTCTTTTATTTTTGTATTTCTTGTTTGGTTTCCTTTACTTCAGCTTTGAGACCTGCTTTCTTTGTTTAGTACAATATTTTTCTAACTTATACTATTTTTATTTCTGTACTTTTTTGCATAGACCCTATTTCTTTGTCTTTTTCTGCTGCTTTTATTCTTTTCTGTATATGAAGTCTGACTGTGTCTGTTCTAGCTTCTTCCTCTTACTATTTTAAGACTTTTTCTTTTTCTTGTTTCTCTTTTTCTTTCATTTATCCAATAAACTCAAAAATTTTTATACATAATCAGTTTTGTTTAGGCAGCTCTTATATCTATTTCTGTTGCAAACATAACTATTGCTGATCTTTTTTGGTTTTCATTTTTATTTAGTAGAATGTAAACTGATTTAACTTCTTTGTTTTTTAAACTTCATAGTAGTAAAACTTCTGAGGTGCTTCCTAGTAGTTCTATCAGTTTTGCTGTATATTTTTTTTGTCCTTCTTTTGCTTAATAGTCTTCTATTCTTTTGGTTACTCATACCAATTTATTATTGTTTACTGGTATAGCCTATAAGATATCTTTATATGTTTTCTCTATCTTAACTACAACTAAGGTTTTATACTTGAATTTCTTAATTCTTATTATATAGGCTTTTCTAAATCTTCTGCAGATGTATTTCAGTTTTTTTTGTTTATATCTGCAGATAAGTTCCAAATTATTAGATAACTTGTATTTTCTAATTCTCTATTTGTTTCATGTTGGCTTTTATTTGTCTTGATTTCATTTTCTTTTTATTTAAGTTTTTCTTTTTTGGTTCTTAATTTGCTGCTATTTCTCTTTTGACTTTTCTTCTTATATTGCATCTGTTTTTCTATAGTGTCTTCTTTTACTTTTGGTATCATTTTATACCAGTTACTCTCCTTTTTGCTTATTCTTTGTATTGCTTCATTTCTGTTATACTTATAGTCAAAGTCAACTTCTACCCATAGGTTTCTTCTTTTAAAGACTTTTTTAACATCTTTGATATATATATTATTTTTTAAAGACTATCTAATAAATTTTATATGTTTTTCTTTTGTTTTTTCTGATATGTTATATGCTGATATATTCATGAGTAGGCTGTTGTTCTGGTTACAATTTCTTTTGCTTGGGCTTTATATACTTTTTTCAAGAGGTTCTCCTACTATATTAATTTTCTTTTCAAATTCTAGTTCAATATCTTTTTGTTCTTGCTCTTTTTTTTTGTTTTTCTGTATTTCTTTTTTGACTAGATGAATTCTCTTGCTTTCATTAGATTTGTCCTACTTCTATTTTGCTATTATTACCTTTACTTACCTTTACTGCCTCTTCTTGCTGTATTATTTTGTCAATTTCTTGGGCCCTTACTTCATATTGATTTTTTTCTTTTGGTTTCTCCTTTGATGTTTGGTTTTGTTCAATCTTTTGTGTTTTTTTCATTTTTGTAGTTTGGTGACATTTCTCCTTAAGTCTGTCTTGACCTTGTTCTGAAGTAGATTTACTATCATTGCATAATTGCTTTGCTCTACTATGCTTAATTTCCTTTTGGTTCTCTTTTTTTGCTTTATCTATTAATTCTTTTGTTATTCTTAATAGAGCAACTTCTTCTAAATTCTGATTTGTTAACATAGTAACAATTTCATCTTTTCTGCTAGGCAATACATATGTTTTACCTGCTTGTTTAATAAATATACTATTTTGCATACTATTAATAGTCCAGTATGCTTTATTAATATATGTTGTTATTAAACTGCTACTATATCTTTTGGTTATATTCATATTTTCTATCTAGATTAAGCATGTGTTTGTTTTGCTTGTTTCACATGTGAATGAATTGCTTGTATATTTATGTTTTTGTAATTAAAACAAATCTGTAATATCAAATAAGTGCCAATTTTACAAAACAAAATATTTTCAAATTTTTAAGCATTTTCTTCAAGAAGTTTTTAGTTTTTTTTTGCTTTTCTTATATTGTATCTCTTGTGTTTGTTTATTTTTTTCCTTTATTATATCTTTCTTGGATGCTTTTTCTTTTTACTTAGTTTTGCCAAAGTAGTTTAGAAGGCCACTTTTGTATAAAATTGGTTTTCCCTTTTGGTCAATTTTGTATTTAGATGATTAGTAAAAAGGATTTCAAATTTTTTCAAATATTTTAAATTATTTTTGAAATATATTTATTTTTTTAGTTTTATTATTTTTTAAAATTTTGTAAAATTGTTGAAATTCTTTTAATATTATTTTGTTTCTTTTATAATATTGTGAAAATATTTTATTTTAAAACAATTTTGCATCAATTGCAGTTATTTTATAAGATTTTCAATATACAAAATCTTTTGCAATATTTTGCATATTTATTTTGCTAATATACTAACCTTTTATAATTAAGTTAAAATTTTTTTTTTATATGATTTTTTGTTAAATAATCTAAGTAAATAGAAAAATAGTAGAGTTATTTCTATATAGTATAATTTATAATTTTTAAAAACTTATTACAAACATATAATTATAATTATTTGATATTTGTAAATTGCAAATTTTACATATTTTTTTTTTCTTATTTATTCTCTTTTATTTCTTAATTTGTATTTTTTATTATTTACCTTTATATTTCTGTTTTGATTTTTATATAAAAATTTTTTTTTTTATTTTTTGCTTTTTTATAAAAAAATATTATCAGATTAGTGATATCTTATTGTAAGACAGCAGTCAGACAAGCAGTCTATTCTTACTAAGGATAATGCAACAAGTAACTAAGTAATATTAAACTTATATATTAAAAAAATTTTATATAATTTGTATAGTTTCAAGAATTCTAATAAAGTACTAGTGTAATTGCTTAAAATAAAAAAAAACTATATAATTTAAATATTTTTTATAATTTGTAAATTGATAAGAAAAAATACACTGATCACTTGTACACAAAAATCAACAGAAGCAATCTAAAAAGTTTTTTAAAAATAACTATTTTATTTAATCTTACAGATTTAAGATAAAAGATAAAACTTGTGCTAAAGGTATAACAAGTTGAAAAGCAAGTAATTAGGTCACTCAGTAGTAAAAATAAAGACAAAAAACACTTTACTCAAAACTTAAAAAAGTAAATTTAGAGAATTCATTGTGACTTGAAAATATAGATCTGTTAATCACTACAACATGTGAACAGATAAACAAAACAAATACATGTTTAAATAGATGCATATACAGATCTAATTAGGATAGTAGACAGTACACAATATAAAAAATTCGAGAACAAACAAAAAATAAGCAAGAAGTACTAACAACAAGCCAAGATGATGAACATTACACAAAGCCAAAAAGAAAGTCTAATGTTGACATTCATCAAAAGAGCATACTTGTTAATAAATAGTATACATAACAAAGTGTTCTTTAATCAAGTAAGAAAAAATTATGCAATACCAGATAGAGAGGATGAGATTGTTGCTATGTTGACAGAACAAAACTCAACAGAAGTTGCTTTATTTAATATTACAAGAAAAATAGTTATACAAACAGAAAAAGAATTGTTAGAAAAATAGATTAGAATAACCAAACAAAATAAAAATAAGTTAATAGAAGAGTTCGCAGCAAGACAAATACAAAGTAAAAAAAAAGAAGTACAATAGCAAGGTTTAATAGTAAACAGAAATTAAGAGAAAGCATATAAGACAACACAAAAGATTGGAAATGAGAAAACAAATAAAAAAGATATACATAATGACATAAAAAGCTTTCAGAAAACAGTAAGTATAAAGACAAATTAAGCAAGTACTAAACAAGAAGAAAGAAGCATGTTCACTAACAAAAAAGATGTAGAAGAACAAAAAAAACAAGAACAGAAAAACACTAAGATATATAAAAAAGACTTAGAACCTAGCCTAGGAATAGAAATAACAAAAGAACAAATAACAAAGAAACTACAACTGAAAAGAAAAATTGATGTAATTGGAGCATCACTGGAGAAAAGCATTTGGGCATCTAGTAAAAGAAGCTGTAACCAAAACAACAGCTTAATTGCCAATATACCAGCACACAATGTGCCAGAAAAGACAAAAGAAGAATGCATACAATTTATCAAATGGTCACTAAAAAACAACTCTCATGTTAAAGACATTTAAAGAAGTCTTTAAGAAAGAAAATCTATAGATAGAAGTAGACTTCGATTGTAAATATAGCAGAAATGATGCAATACAAAAAATTAGCAAAAAGAAAGTGATTGGTACAAAATGATACTAGAAGAAAAGTAAGAAGATAAAAAAGAAAAATATAAAAGAATAAACAAGAAAGCTCAGCAAGAAAGAAGCAATCTACTAAGATTAAAAAAAAAGTTAAGCAAAAATCAATATAAAACAGATGAGAATATAGAAACGAAAATTACTTAACAATATGGGACTTACTAAAAAATATAAACAAAAAAGAACTAGAATATATCTGTATGAAATTTAAGAAAGTACATATAGTAGAGATCAAAAAATCTAAGTACAAAGTTCTAGCAATTATAAAGGTAGAAAGAACAAACATAAAAGATATTCTATAAGCTATACCAGTTAATAATAATAAACTGATATAAGTAATAATAGAAAAAGAAGACTACAAAGCAAGAGAAAGTCAAAGGAAATATACAGCAAAGTTAACAGAACTACCTAAAAATGCCTTAGAAGTCTTACTTCTTTAATGTCTAAGAAGTAAAGAAGTGAAGTCAGTTCACATATCATTAAACAGAAATGGAAATCAGAAAAGAACAGCCATAGTTATGATTATGATTAAGAAAGATATGAAGATGGCCTAGTTAAAATCAATTATGTTTAATAACTTTAGACTGTACTGGATAAACAGAAGAAAAAAAGAAATAAAAAGAAAAGAAAACATAGTTGGAGAAAAAGAAAGAAGTTAAAATAGATTTAGCCAAATGTCAGACATAGAAAATAGCAAAAGCAGAAAAAGAGAACAGAAAAATAAAATATATTTAAATAAGGTGAGAAGAAGGAAAAACATTAAAACTATGAGTTAGAAAACAGAAAAAAGAAGAGATACCTATAACCAAAAGTCAGAAGACCAAACAAAATATAAGCAGAAGGAAAACACATATGTAGAAGAAATGTTAGATCAAATCTAGAAAAGATTAGAAAAACTAGAAGAGGCAAGAGAAATGGTAGAAGAAGGTCCTGCCAATCACTTCTAAAGTTGCTATAATTGAACTAATAGAAATGGACAAGAAGCTTGAAGACTTCCTGCAAAAAGAAAGAAAAATATTTGAAGAAAAAATAGTATTTTTTTATCTAGAAAGAGGAAAAAGCAGGAAAGAAAAAAAAAATATACAGAAGCAGAACAGGATAAACTAAAAGAATAATAGAAAGAAAGAAGAAAAGAAATTAAAATAGCATATCATAATGTTAATAGGCTCAAAACCAAAGAATAAAAACTCAATAGTCTGCTAGGCTAAACAAAAGAAGAAGAAATTGCAATACTAGGAATTACAGAAATGAATCTTACAAAAAAAGAAAAAAAAATCTTAATATAGACTACAAATAGAAAATATGTAAAATTTTGGTCAAGTGTAGCAAAAGACAAAAAAAAGGAATCTGATATAGGCATTATAGTCAATGAGCAATGAGAGAAACATATGGGTGCAGCCAAAAAAATAAATGAGTATATGATAGAGCTTTTACTATACTTCAAGCAATTGGAATTAGTAGTCATAGAAGTTTATATACTACTAGATGACAAGGCAATAGAGAGAAGCATTCAGCAAAAAATAGTAGAAATAGTCACCAAAAAGAAGAGACAAACACAAATAGTTATTTTGAAAGATTTAATTATATAGCAAATAATGTCTTAGACAAACAATATCTACAAGCAGCAAACTTCAAAAAGCTGCCAATCTTCAATTAGATGAAGAAACAGAACTTTAGCAATACTTACAAAGATATGCACCCAACAAGCCAAGAGTTCACATGATCAAATAGAGAAGCAATAACAAGAATTGACTACATATAGGTATCAGAAAAGTTGGCCTTAGATATACAGAAAACAGAAATCGAAGATGCAGAAAAAATTACTAAAAGTGATCATAAGATAGCAAAAACAGAAATATGAATTAAACATATAATAACAAAAAATAGCAAAACTAAAATAAAATAAAAAGGCAATTGAAAACAATATACCTATATCATCAGCAAAATTATAGATGCGAAATATTTTGAAAGATTTTGCACGGTGCAATAATTTCAAAATATTGCGAAATAAATTTCGAAATTTTTGCACTGTGCAAAATCTTTCGAAATATTGCGAAATATATTTCGAAATTTCTGTGCAGTGCAATAACAGTAGAAAAATTGCGAAATATATTTCGAAATTTTTGTGCTGTGCAAATATTTCGAAATATTACAAAATATTCTAAATGT
>CAJVQA010006326.1:0-15022 GCA_910591915.1 Cetraspora pellucida | reverse complement strand
ATTTCGACTTAGCCGCCGTAGGTTACACGAGGATTGGAAAGAATTAGCGACAGACTCGCCGATTTGCCGCGCAACAACATTTAAATTTTTTACTTAAAATATAATATAAATAAATAGTAAATAGTCATAAACCTGTATAACTAATTTTATCAATTATTTTCCTATATAAATATAAAAAAAAGTAATAAAAAACATAACCAAATTCAAAATCTCGAAATTCCATAATAAAAGTACCATGAGTTCATAAAAAATATAATCATTTTCTATAACGAATATTTTTTTCAGCAAATGAATTTAGAATAATGAGTGGTCTCAGATTCAGAATTTTTATATTTCTTTTGGGTTATATACCTTTCTTTACTTTTTTTGACGTTTTACGAATTTTTAAACTATTAAAGTTAAGAAAAGTAAAGTTGTTAGCTAAAAAAAAAAACAAAAAAGTTAAAGAACATGAAGTTTTGTAATTATAGTAAAACTAAATTTTACTTTTATATACAGCAATTGTGGTGTTGAACACCACTAGTGTGATCCAATAAAACTTTGATTCACAGGTCCATTTTTGATGTAACAACTACTTTAATACCTATGACATTCTTATCATTTATTTCTCCCCAAAACTATGATTACAAAAATAATTCCATTAAACTAAAATCGACCCTTTAAACAATAAGCTCATTAATTTTTAATATAAATAGTATATATTTGATGATAGCGATCTGTTAATAAAGAGTTTTTGCCGGGTTTTGACCCGGCCAGACTGGATTATGTTTGTCTGTCGTAAGATAATCGACAAATAATCTAAATATCACTAAAGAAATGCCAAAACAGCTTAAATTGAACAATCTATTGGTCTACTACCTATTTCAAAGGTATTGATTTGATATGATTCAGTATTAATCAACTTGCTCTTCCCATTTGATTTAGGGTGAGTTTCTAATAGTGCATATTTGTTAATGACAGTTTTCATTATTATATCAGATTCATCAAATTTCTTTAATAATTCATTTTTCCAGCTTTTTATAATTTTAAGAATTTCTTCCGCAGTTGGCCGGTTTCTAGGATCACTGACCCAGCATCTTTCCATAAGCTCTTTGTAGCATTGTGTTGTGCCTTCTAAAATTTGTGGTCGTTCTCCATTTATAAGATCAATCATAAGTTTTAAATCGTGTGCTCTATTAAAGAATACTGGTCGTCCTGAGGAGATTTCCCACATTATAATTCCAAAAGAATAAATATCTGACGCCTTTTCATAGAATTGTCCTTGTAAAATTTCAGGCTCTAGATAAGGTAAATTACCATAAACCTTTTCAGGCTTCATATTTAATGCCTCATCAACTGATATTGAAATTCCAAAATCTGAGATATATGCACTATATAAATTTTTTTGCAATATATTTTTACTATGTAAATCCCGATGAATAATATTATGAGAATGGATCATTTTAACATCACAAGCAATATCTGATAATAATTTTAGTTTTTCTCTCCATTTCATTTGTGCAATTGAATTAAGATTCTCGTATAAAGATCCTCTTGGTGCATAACGCATAACCAGTATATAATCCCCGGTAGGTTCGTGTTTTGATATTCCCTTAATTTGTGAAAATGCAGGGTTTTTACTTCCAACATTATAATATATCTTCAACTGTAAATGTTACGATAAAAGAAAACAAAATCATTAATCATTAATCAGAGGAAAATCCAATATAACCATGAAATGCTTACCTCATTTAAAAGTTTTTTACTACAATATTTTGATCCATGAACCAGTTTCAGTGCAACTTTATCTGACCGATATTGCCCATGTCATTCAGCAGAATATACCGTAGAAAACCCTCCTTTTCCAATCATTCGTTGAAATTGTAGCTCATGTAATGGGATCCAATCTAATAAATATTTGTTTTCATTTAACGATTTGTTTAGAAAATATTTAATTTCTGAATCTTCATAGCATTTTGTTACTGTTATACTAGCATTTACTTTTCGCAACAATTTAATTGCTTTTTTTAGATTTTGGGATGTACCTATTCCATTTCTATAGCACCATCCAAGATTATATTGCGCTTTTATGTTTCCACCTTTTGCTGATTTCAGATACCATTTAAACGCTTCGATCTCATTTTTATCGGTTCCTATACCATGTTCATAACAATATCCAACACTATTTTGTCCATAAATATCATCATTTTCTGCAAGTTTTAAGTTACACTCAAATTGCTTCCTTTCGTCTTTGATTGTCCCAATATTATACTTATAGCACTTGCTAAGGCTATACATTCCATTAGAATTTCCACTATTTGCAGATTTTAAGTACCATCACTTCATCTTTGGCTATTCCAATGCCGTATTGATAACAAAATCCAATACTATATTGCGCATTAGAACTTCCACCTTTGGCAGATATTAAGTACCATTTAAAGGCTTTACATTCGTCTTTTACTATTCCAATACCATTTTCATAACATAACCCAAGAACATAATGGACATCGGGTTGTTATTTTCTGTTTTTGAAAAATATTCAAATGTCTTTTTCTCATCATTGGCTGTTCCAGTGCAAAATTTGCAACACAATCCAAGATTATATCGTGAAAATATATTTCCTCTTTCTGAAGAATTTAAATACCATCTAAATATTTTTTCACCTGTGGTTTTAATACTGTCTTTATTATATAATCCAAGGCAATTTTGTTTCTTAGCGTCTTTATGATTTATTAATTTTGAATACCACTCAAATGTTTTATACTGGTGTTCTATAAGAGTTGCCATTACCAAAATAACACCAAATAATTGATTAGCCTCATCTCTTTCAATCGGGTAAATTATTCTACTAGTTATGTTATGACACTATCGGTATTAATTGACGTTAGGTTAAGTTTTAATTTATTGTCTAAAAACAAATAAATAATTACCTTATTAATATCTTTAAAATATGTATTATATTTATTTTTCTGGTTACTTTTTTTCTTCTTTAAATGAGTTTTCATCTTAATAGTAAAATTTATAAAATCTTCAAATTCCATCATCAATGCGGATATCTCATTATTAATGAATTTCATCATTTTCTGAAGATTGAATAAAAATATTTGCATGGTTTTGACATTTTGGTAGTGAAGAAATTCACTATATTCATCATCACTTTTTAAGGAATGGATAACTGTTATAACCATTGTAATTCTACAAATTAACTCATTATTAATATGCACATCATATTTTGTTGATTAGATAATGCTACATCAATAATGTTCGCTATATTAGATATAATTATTAAAAATTTTTCTTCTATATTCATAATTTTAACTAGCTGTATTATTTTTTTGTCTGCATCTGATATATTATATTATATGGCAGTGAGTATCGCCAAAAGAGACGTACTTGGGCTTTCAAAAATTATGTTTAGAATACTTGTGATCAAAAAGAATGTTTGATGATTGTGCTAGCATGACAAATACGGGTGGGTATACTTGCGTACGTATTTGCATCCGTATTTGCGTCCGTGATACAAGCTATATATGAAGGTCGATTAAAGCGGACATACTTCATAAATTACATTCTTGATATCTATATAACCCACTAGCCATAACTGATCAAAAAATAGCCCTAAACCTCGCTCCGCAAATTCAAAAAAAAAATTGTAAAGATAAAGAAAAACGAGCGCCTAAACTGACCCTCGATATACCAAGTAAAAGTGCTGAGAATGGAATTTTGTTTATAAAAACCATACTTGTTTAGTCTCTACCACTTACCCTAACAACTAACCTTGATTCTTTAGCTACATATATTAAACGTTAAGTTTTTTTGGTTAGAATATCCTTTTTTGGTTTGTATTATTGTAGCAAATAATATTACGTACGTAACAGTTCTCTAACGCTAATACAGTTAATCTAAAATAACCAACATTTTAACCTTTAACTTTTAACCAAATAAAAATCCTATAAAAAATACATTCTATCCAAATCACACATACATGCAAATATCAATACATACATATTTATTAAATGTGCATAATACATAAAATAGTAATCACAAGAATAATACCTATACAATAATAACTTTCCAAACACAAACCTTACTCATCTCATAAATAATTAAATATACAACTTATAAATCAAACACATCATCTACCTCTTTTATACAATATACATACAATAATCCAAAATGCGCATTTGCTAAAATTTAAACTTTAACCTTACTATTATATAATCATACAACGTTCCTGGTTTTAGCGCGACTACGTCGCACAACTAGGCTAGTTTTAAATTTTAGCCAACCAGAGCAGCACTATGAAAAAAATTGGCGGTCTCAGCTCCAGGTTTTTTTGACCTAAGTGATAATCACGATCAATTTTATCGGCCAATCAGATCGTTTGGTAAACACATTGAGGAAGACGCTTGAGAACGGCCTTTTTATCAGTTGTTACACCAAAAATGTATAATTGAACCATCTATGTAGAATAATCAGTCATGTTATTCGGATTTTTCTGAATTATATCAAAGCCCGCATTCAGTTGCATAAAAAATGTGTAAGTTTTCTTTTATTTGTTAAATTTTGTTTCCAGTAGGATTGTTAATCTTCTAGTGAGAATGATTCCGGAGAGTTTAATATTATTGCAGCACGAATCACAAGCACTAAATAGTTATACAGATGATTTCATTATGTCGATGTTTTTATTACGGGGATACAAGATTATGAATATGGTTAACTGGTTCAGAGCACTAATTAGCTGTGTAACTGCCCATTGTTTGTCATAAATCAAAACCATGCCAATTGATATGAATTAGAAATTATGTACACTCATTGAATGACTGATATTTACAGAAAATTTTATGCATCATATGTACTGGATCCACTAATTTTTTCCAAAGTTTCTATTGATCATTAACGTGATGCCGAAAAATTCACCTAAGAAATCACTTTTTGCACACTAACCAAATAATAATAATAATTCGGTGTAAGATTTTGGTATAATATCGTTTTTTAATCTTGACACGAACTTAATTGAGATATCGCATTTTAAAGATAAAGTGGCATGTAATTTGGTGCGAATAATTCCAACCAATAGGAACTTTAGGAAAATTAGTAAATCCATATCAGTCATAGGACATGTTCACATATAAGAGCTTAGATGTTGTTACTTATAAATCAAATAAATTGACACCTAATTTTATATGTAAATTTATGCAAAAAAATTATTTAAATTAAATTTATTTAAAAATATACATATAAATCTTTCTTTAAATTTTAAATATTTATTCTTTAGAATTTAATACTCACTTGTTTAAAGTTTTAGTTCTTAATTTTAAGTAGAAGGTTAAAAATCTTTTATCAAAGTTGGTAAATTTTTTACTATATTCTTTAAGTCAATAATTGACTTACCCTATTCAATAATATGATTGGTTAAAATAGGTTTAAAAATTAAAGAAGATTTTACTAAGTAAAAATTGTTTCTAATTTTAATGATGATTAAATTATCAAAGTTGGCTTGGTAAATCTCAAGATCCATCAAGCTAATTTAATAATCTAACCACTATTAGAATCAGAAAAGCCTTCTCTATAACTTTTGTTAAAGTTAGACGAAATTTTTATTTAGTAAAATCTTCTTCAATTTTTAAAAGACTATTTTAACCAATTATATTATTGAATAGGGTAAGTTAATTATTTGACTTAAAGAACATAGTAAAGAATTGACCAACTTTGATAAAAGATTTTCAACCTTCTGCTTAAAATTCAGAACTAAAACTTTAATTAAAAAAATATTAAATGCTAAAGAATATATATTTAAAATTTAAAGAAAGATATATATATATATTTTTAAATATATTTTATTTAAATTTAATTTATAAACATCTTAATATTTAAGAAAAAAAAATTTTTGATTTGTAAATAATTACACTCTCATCTTAACACCAAAAAAAAAATAAAAAAAATAAAAAAATAAAAAAATAAAATAAAAATAAAAAATAAATAAAAAATAAATAATTACACTTAGTTGGACATGTCCTATGACTGATACGTATCAATATTAGTGTTCGTAGTCGACTCTAATTTATCTATTTGACTAACACTAAGTCATTATTTTTAAATCGGCTTAGCTAGCTAAGTCGAAGTCAATCATTCTAATTGGTCAATTTCATCACGTGATTTTAAATGAACATTATTGGTTAATTATTCACAACAATAGCTATGGGTAATAACGAATTAAATTAACCACATTTTCATTAGCGTTAGTGTTTGTAATCGACCTAAATTTGCTAACTCAACTATCTTAATTAGTGTGCAAAATAATAGTTTTCCTGAATTTTTGTCACTTCCTATATTCCCTATCAACAATCGATTAAGTTAATCTTTCAAAAAATAAACCACGGTCAACTACTAATATAGCGAAGACCTTTACACCGGGTTCACCGGTTTAACGGACAAATTGCAAAGGATAGAGTTTTTAATTTATAAATATTATAATTTATAATGGTTATCGTGATAACAGATTAATAATAAATAAGCCATATAACGGAGATTTTTTTTCAACTTAGATTTCTGTTATATAGATAGTCGACAGTAACTTAGTCGGCTAAGTCTATTTTGTCGGCTAATGCTGACTACGTACAATCGTTACTCAATATGTACGTAGTTATGTCATTGAGCACTACTTGAATGTGCCGCAGCAAAAATTCTTTAAAGCTCGTTTATGTTCGGGTTAGGGTCAAGGTTAGGAATTAGAGTGGGAATATTTGTATAGTAAGATTGCCCAACGAAAACTTTTTGTTAGAGCAATAACCTTATCTTGAAATCCGATTTGTAAGTTCAGGGACTCTGCGCCACAAACCTGACACGCATTCAAGTCATGCCTGCAGATCATACGGGTTTTTCTGTCGAACTTTTGGGAATAAGATATGGTGTAACGCGAAAATCAAGAAACAATCACTTTTTTATCGCATGAAAAAAGTTTCTCAAATTTTTGTATAGTGTATCAATCTAAATAAAGGTAACGTACAGATAGTATTAGTGTTTATGCACAATATTAATTAGCAAACCACATTTTCCGCAAATCTTTTAAATATTTCTACGCTTAATACTTCGTCTATAGTCGTCGATAACTAATATTATAATGGAATTGAAAGAAAGAGGAAAAAATTATTTCGAGGAGGGTAAATATGAGGAAGCAATAGCAGATTTAACCAAATTTTTGGAAACTGAACCGAATAATGCATTTGCATTGAAATATCGAGGTGCTTCATATGGAAAATTGCGAAGATATAAGGATGCATTTAAAGATTTAAATAAGTCTGTAGAAATCGAACCAAATGACGTATTTTCGTTACAATACCGAGGGGCAACTTATCGTATGTTGAAAAAAAATGATAAGGCTATTGAAGATTTAAGTAAAGCGTTACAAATTGAACCAAATAATGCATTCGCATTATGGAATCGAGGGGAATCTTATTGCTGGTTAGAAAGATTCGAAGAATCACTTGCTGATTTAAATAGAGCATTGGAAATTGAACCAAACAATGCAAAAGCAATAGGAAGTCGTGGTGAAACTTATCGTAAGATGGGTAGATACGAAGAAGCACTGTTGAATCTTAATAAATCGTTAGAACTTTTAGATTATAAACAAGATACATCGGTAATAGGAAATCGAGGGTTAACTTATCTCTGTATGAAAAAAGACGAATTGGCAATTGCAGATTTTAATAAAGTATTGGAGGTTAAACCAAATACAGCATATGCATTGAGAGGTCGTGGTGAAGCCTATCACTGTTTGGAAAGATATGATGAGGCACTTGTGGATTTAAATAAAGCATTGGAAATCGAACCAGATGATCCAACTGCATTATATTATCGAGGAAGAATTAATCTCATGAGGAAAAAATTTGAAGGACTCGTAGATGTAACTAGAGCAATGAATATTGAACCAAAATTGAAAGAAATGTTCAATGCGCAACGTTAAAGACTTAAAATTTATTGCCGGCAATTTATCATATAAGGCCGTTCAACTCCGAAGCTCTACTTATCATTGTTGTAAAATTTAAAATTATGTGAATGTATTCAGACATCTTGCTTATCCTATTCTAATTTTTTTGATATTAAATTTGAATAGTTTATAGTTATTTGATTTGCTTTTTTATTTTATAATATTAAATGGTTGTAAATAATAAAATGTAAATGCTTTACAAATTTCTTATGTAATAGGATTTTCGAAGTAATATTGTAAATGATAATGGGACAAAAATATTTTCCAGAAAATAGATTTAAAGCTTAGCCTACCAATATATAGATGTATTTATAAAATTTGTGCTCGTTAAAAAAATCTCTACCACGTATTATCATAATCGGATAATTATCATATATTTCGATCGTTACTATTATAACCAATCAAAAAGTGATTCACTACACCGTTCATACTCCAAGTACGATAACTACCAAGTATTGATGTACATTTCGTTTTCGATTCGTTCAATTCTGATAGAATATTCTCCCATCTTATCACTTCATGAAGATTTCCCAGTTTTTTCTGTCGATAGTCGATTGACTGGTTTTTGTCCCAACATTTTTCATCAGGTTAAAGTAGCATTGTGGTGCTTCTTCGTTAGCAAGAGTCGTAAGCCTTCACATATTTGCAATAAATTGATTTCACCCAATTTATGAAAGTAAGAACGATCATATCATATAAACCACCCACATTATTGCATAATTTTACAATTATAGTTTGAAACACTATGTAATCTGAACAGAAGTACAAACTTCTATAACAATCAAAATGTATGCCATTTTACATACTTAATCTTAATTATATTTGTAAATCAAAAATTAAAATTTATTAATACTGTATTTATTCCTAAATTTTAAAATATATTTTAGAACTTGGTGTATTCTAAAGTAAGCATAAAAAATTTTTAGGATGCCTAAAAACCATTATTTTAGAATAATCTTATCTTCTTAGTATTAATTTCAAAAATCAATTATATAAAGTTGGTTTTAAAAATCTTTAATAACCTTTAATATTATATTATAAAAAATCTATGCACAATAATTATAAAAAATATTTATAAGTGTTATATATAAATTTTTTTTAATAAGAAATTTAAACATCAAAGTTCTATTATAATTAGCATTAAATATTTAATTTCAAAAAATCAATAAAGAAATTTCGTAAAGAAAAATACTACAATTAACCTATCACTACTTCTATTTTTAAAGTTAGAATGCAGTTTGAAACAAAAACAAAGATTAGATATAATAGTTTGAATTTTAGGTTATACAAAGTTTTTAGAGGTTTTGAGCATTTTTACTTAGTTTACTTAACCTCTATTTCTTAGTATATTTTTTGAGATATAGCACTTTAGATAATGATTACTATAGGTTATAGTTAGTAATATTTTTTTTTTATAAAATAATAATTATATAATAACTAATAATTTAGTATACTTTTTTTACTTAAAAAATAAAAAAGTATAGCTTAATATTATTTAATATAAATAAACAAAACCAAATTAAAAAAATTTTAATATCTAAATTTTTTTTAATATTAAGATAAAATTATGTTCTTATTTTTATTAAAATTTAATTAAACTTTTTATAAGTAAAATATATAAAAAATATTATATTTAAATTTTATATCTAAAAAATATTAAGATTAAAAACTTAGACAAATTATTTATAACCTAAACCTATTAGAATAATTAAGACTTACTTAGATTTCAGAGGTTGTAATTATAATATAAGAATTTATTTAATATTTAATTCATTTTAAATTTTGAATTAGCAATTAAGTATAGTATATTTTGAGACAATGAGTGTTAAAAAATATAAAATATTGAATATAATTATAATTATCTAATAAATAAAAGTTTAGAAATATGATATATATTTAAATTTGAGTATAAATTTGTTAATTAAAATATAACAAAATTTAATAAAAAACATAATAACTGTTTTAGAAATAGAATAATATTTTTACATAATATACAATAGATAACTTTTATAAAAGAGAATGTTAGATTTGGCTAGTAGATAATTAAGGTTTTTAATTACTTTGGTTCAAGAAGACAAGTCAGGTAAGTCATGTAAACAA
The DNA here is from genome assembly GCA_910591915.1 of Cetraspora pellucida. Classification (NCBI taxonomy): domain Eukaryota; kingdom Fungi; phylum Glomeromycota; class Glomeromycetes; order Diversisporales; family Gigasporaceae; genus Cetraspora; species Cetraspora pellucida. The sequence goes on along the minus strand of CAJVQA010006326.1, from coordinate 4,953 downwards.
GAATTTGTATAATTAATAATGTTTAAAAAAATTAAAAGAATTTATACTGGATATAGTATAAGTGTATTTATTATTAATAATATATAATATTGAACTTGTTATTTTTAATAAAGCAAATAAAGCATACTTCTTTTAAAAGTCATTTTAGTCTTTATTTATAAAACTAAATTTGTTACTTATAAATACAACTTTATATTTATTATTTGTTAAAACTAATTAAAGCTATTTATATATATTTATTTAATATTCTTTATTTTCTTTTATTATTCATTATTTACCTCTTTGGATCTAAAATACTATTTCTAATTTTAAATACAACTTATTACACTTATTATATTTATTGCATTTTATGCATTTTTCATAAAATTAGTTATGATATTTTGGTATTACAGTATATTAGAGACATGTTATAGTTCTATTGAGCTATCTAAATTAGAAGTCTAAAAACAAATCAAATATAAACTAAAGTATTAAAAATATATTGTAAAGTAAATGCTAAAGTTCAGATAAACTTTGCAAAGGCATAGTTCTATAAAGATTTGCAAAATAAGTAAATTAATTAGCAGAAGAACTGTTTGAGTCTTATTGTTAGATGACCAGTTCTAAAAAGTGCAATAGTCTGAATACTAATACAAAAATATTAAAGTCAACTTAAATAGTTCTTAATAAGAGACAAAATAAAAGTAGCTTATTTTATATTACTAAAATTTTTAAGCAGATTTATATTGATATATAGCATTTAATCACTATATAAAAGTAAGTTAATAAAAAAAAAACAAATTTTTTCTAAGTAAAAGCTTTCTTGATTTTAGACTTAATATTTTAACAAATTTTTTATTTTAATTTTATATAATTTTAAAATTAAAATAAAAAAATTTTTAGCAAATTTGATTAAATAGTTATTGAGTTATTTAATTTAAAAATTAAAAAAAAAATTTATTAAAAATAATTTGTCTCTTTTCTATTGATTTTCTTCTATATATTGATTAAAAATAATCAATATATATTAATTAAATGCTATATATCAATATATATTACTAGTATTGGTTATCTCATTAAGCATGATATACTAACTTAATATATTTAAATTAAAATGTAATTACACAAATTTTATATATTAACTTGTAATTAAATAAATATATTTAATATTTAACAATTTATAGAATATATTTATAAAAAAAATTAAATTAATTTTTAATTATATATTGTTTAAAAAAATTCCAAAGTTAGTTACTTTTTTTTAAAAAAATTAAAAAATTAAAATTTTTAATATATTTTAAATTAACCAATCATAATTAAGTATTTTTATACTATTAGCAAGCACTTTGATATAATTATAATATGTAAAACTGCAAAATTTCAACTATAATTATTATATAAAAAAAATTATAATAAAAAAATTACCTATTTAAATTAGTTTACTATTGTCATACTACAGAAAATATAGACTAGAAAAATCCTTATTCATAGAGTAAATAACAGTCTTTCATATAACATCAGATGTATTAGTACTCAAAAGAGACATTAAATTTGGGTAAGTACAAAAAGTAAGTATTACTTTATTTACTATATTGTGAGACTTGTTTTTTATATTTAGAACATATTACTTATATACTTTTCTCTATATGCTATATATACTATATATATCAAATATGCTTTATACACTAATTACTCTAATTACACTATATACACTAAATCAACTAATTATACTAAATCTACTAATTATACTAAAGCTACTAAGTATGCTAAATCTTCTAATTATACATATATATTAATTATGCTAATTATATTATATTTACTATCTAACATATATATTACTTTAATTATACAATTAATTCTTTAAATAAATTATCAACAATCTTATTCTAAATTATAATATATATAAAAAATTAATAATTTTATATAATAAAATTAATAATACTTATATATATAAAAAGTTAGTAATTATAAATTTTTTTTAGAATTTAAAAATTTTATTTATATTTATATATATAAAGAAAAATATTACAATTAACTTATAATGATTATCACTATCCTTATTTTTAAGATTAGGATGCAGTTTAAGACAGAAACAAAGATTGGATATAATAGTTTGAATTTTAGGTTATATATAGTTTTCAGAGATTCTGAACATTTTTACTTAGTCTATCTGACCTCTGTTCTTAGTATGTTTTTTGAGATATAGCTTCTAGATAATGATCACTATAGATTATAATTAGTATATTTATATATAAAATAAACTTTCAATATATATTTTATATTTATATTATTTAAAAATATATTGTAGTAAAGGATTAGAAATATGTTGACCAGAATCAACATACTAGGCAGGTTATAATATTCTTTATAGCTATGCAAGCTAAGCTTAAAACAATGAATAACTGTAGAAAATAATACAAATACTATCTCTACTTTTAATATTTCATTTTCTACTAGGAAAGACAAATGTTATATCAAATTCTTAAAATAACACAACTTATCTCAAATCATTAAATCTGTTATACTCAAAAAATTCATTCAACATCTATATCTAAATAACTTTTTCAATCTAATAAAATATCTATAAATTTTAAAAAAAACAGAATTATACATTTACTTAAAAACCACAGATCAAATACTATCAAATTATACAAAAATAGATTCTTCTCTCTATAGTATATATAGTTATTTATTATTACTAACACCTTTCAATTGGCAATTCCTAACACAAACTCTACTAATCTCTTTATATTCAACTCAACCAATCCATTCAAACATTACTACAATACCCTCTTCTATTCTATCAATAATCATACCTAAACATATTTCTATTCTAATTAAAATTGGTTTAATAAATATAAATAGTCTCTTTTAAGCCAACAAGAAACTTTTCTTAATAGAACTCTTATAAGAAAACAACTTTGATATTTTTGGACTCTAAAAAATCTTTAGTAACCAAATTTAAAATTATACCAGTTTCTGAACTTATATACAAATTCTTATTAAGCTGATGTTGGTATTTTTGTATACAAAAAAATTTCTAAATATATTGCCAAATTTATAATTACAATAGTCACATAATTGAACTCAATTTCTATTTCAAAAACATATTTATCAAACTCTTTCAAATATATTTTCCAATTCACAAGAAAAAACAATTTTGTAAAGAAATTCAAGACTACTTAATTTCTCTTATCCAAATTAACAAATATAAACTAATTATTATAGAAGACTTTAACAGTGTTCTAAATCCAAGAATTGACAGATCTTTTCCAAAAATTATCAATCCTAAAAAGCCAAATAATTTAATATCTAATTAGCTTCTAATTTAAGGATGTCTATTACTTTTTTTTATCTTAATACATTAAATTTCACTTTTAATTATAACAATATCCAAAGCTGAATTGATCAAATATGGACTAACTTATCTATCACTAATATTGACTATACAGAAATTCTTCCAATTGGTACAATTAAATCTGATCATCAAATTATAACTTTTGAAATTTCTATTATAATTAATAAACTCAAATCTTATAAACAACATAAGTATAAAGTTCTTCTCTAGAAAAACTGTACTAAAGAAAATCTTAAAAACTATAATAAACAAACTATCAAAAATTTTCAACACTTATCTTCAATAATCTTAACAATCTTAAACCAAAACCAACTCAATACCACATGAAACAAAATTTATAAAGCATTAATCAAGGCTTTTACTAAATATATTTCTTTCAAAAAAAATTAAAACTATTAAAGAAATTCATGATTCTTTATTACCAAAACATTTATCACTTTATTTTTATTACAAAGAGATTCAATTTTTTAAAAATCATATAAACTCAACTAACTTTAATATATTACTTACTAACTACTAAATCAAATACTTAGATTGCATACTTTAAACAACATTACCTCCATTAACTCAAATTAAAGAAGAATTTCAAACTATCAAAACTGCACTTAACTACCAATATTAACAATCAATTTATGATAAAATTAAAAAAAAAATACTTGAAAAATATAATAAAATTCATATAAATAAACTACTTCTTAACAATAACCTCTTCACAGAACATGATAAAATATTAAATGCAATTAAATATTATTTTATGAATTATTTCAAAATCAAACTCCTTAAAACTATTCTATCAACATCTGAATTTTATTCTCTCTATGAACTACATCCTGAACTTGAAATTCATTTTTAAAATCTTACTTATAAAATTACTGAACAAGAATAGCAAAACATTATATCTAATTTATCTAATCAAAAAGCAGCAGGCCTTTTAAAAGCCTGCTATGAACATATAAAATATGCCAATTCTAAAGCACAAAACATTTTCTGACTCTTTCTAAATAAATGTTTTCATCTTCAAAAAATTCTCTTAGACTGAAAATCTTCTAATATCTTCCTAATTCCAAAAAATTCAATTTGAACTACATACTAAATCAAGTTTATCCAATTTCTATAATAGAGTCTTTTAAAAAAACTTTTACTAAAATATTTATAAATTGATTAGACAACATTATTTCTCATAACAATCTTCTATTAAAAAGTTTGCAGCTTCAAAAAACTTCTTTATATACCCTCTTATATAAATTCTTCATAACACAATTAAATATTATATAACTATCAACAAAAAAGTTCGAATTTTCTTTCAAGATATGTTCAAAGCTTTTGATAAAATTAATATATCAAGACTCCAAGATATTTGTAAAAAAATAAGAATTCCTTTAACAGAAATTAACCTAATTACAAAACTACACTCTTATTGATTTGCTAAAGTAATTACTGCTTATGGCCTTACCTTACAAATACCAATTAATTCTAAAACTGAACAAGATAAAACATACTTGTAACAATACTATAACTTCTCTGTAATTTTTCTTTTTTATTATTTTTCTAAGTCTTTTCTTAATTACATGCTAATTACTATAATTAATTTAGCTATATTTAGTTTATCAGCTTAT